>CM075204.1:5540354-5625354 GCA_037577475.1 Chaunax sp. Z400
TAGTCTGACCTCACAGCCTGCACACTGTTTTTGGCTTGCGACTGCAAACCCTGATGCACAGAAACGTCCCCAACACAGCAAAAATAATAAGAAAAAGCAAATACAGGCGGACACACTGCTTCCAGATGTGTGTTTTAGGTGAATACAATCTTTGTGGACTAGCAGGAATCAGTGTGTGTGTTTTGGGCATCTGCTCATGACAGTTGTGTAATAACCAGGCAGGCAGAAAGTACAGCTTTATCTGATAAGGTGCATGACTCCATAGAGTCTCCCTGATCACTCCCTCTGCTGCTCCAATCTCCTGATTCCCATCGGAGGCTGTAAACCAAGCAGGGAGCTCAGCTCCTCGCATAAAATAGCCCCTTTGTGAGCAGATGAAGCAGGTGAGCCAGGAGTACCATTTGTCTGTCATTGCACAGATTGTGACCTGCCAAAATACCTGAGTAACAATGGCCTCCCTCACAGAGAGCTGGGAGAGGAGAGTTTAGAATCGGAGCAGAGGGATGGGTTACAGAGTTAAAACTATGATTAGGTGTTATAGTCCTTCACTAACCATGAGGCCAGTGCAGGTTTGTTCAAAATGTGTTTGGGTTTCCTCTGATTTGTACACCTTAACACAAACTGCAGCTTTTTTATGGTATGATTTGTGACACATGAACCCAACTTTTACTATAATTTCACGATTAGAAAAAGTTTCAGGAAACAGGTGATCAAGTCAGGAACATGTTTCTGCATCAGCACTTCTACACATAGGTGTTTTAAACTGTTCAAGCATACAGTACATACATGTACACAACATTAAAGGTCCAGTGGTTTGTATATCCACTACAAGTCCTACACCTAACCTACACTTTTCCTTACAGCTCACTATGTTGATGTCATGTTTTACTTTGGATGTATGGTTCACTGGTTCATTCATTCCCATATAATATGATTAAGAACATAGAAATATCAACTGATACCAAACATTTGCTGGATTATTTTAATTTTGAACAGAAATTAATTAAACCAATGGCAGGAAAACTACATGAACTAAATGTAAAAATATACCTTCATTACCTACATTCACAAACAAACAAACCATGACCACATGAATTCATGCTCCTTTTAGCTCTGTTTTGTTCTCCTCCAGCTCTTTAGAAAATCATGTGACTCCTTGGCTTTTAAATTCTAAATTGTAGCAGGGGGAGGGGGCCTGGAGCCCATCCCAGCTGACTTTGAGCAGGAGGCAGGGTTCACCCTGGACAAGTCACCAGTTCATCACAGGACCACATAGAAAGACAAACAACCATTCAGACTCATTCTGGGAGGAAACTCCTCACAGAAAAGTCCCAGGTCCTCAGGTGGATTTGAACCAAGGACCTTCTTGCTGTGAGGCCACAGTGCTACCCACTGCACCACTGTACCACCCTAGTCAAAGCTGTCAAATTCACTTGTCTTGTTGGATGATCTGCCACTTAATCCCACTGAGGGGGGGTGTGTCGGCGGGAAAGTGACATCATTGCGTATCCTGTAGTGGAATATGTTGCTGGACAAATTCACAGGAAGTTGGTAAACTGACCAGTTCATATCAATAACTTCTTCATCCATTTAATACTGATACTGACCCCGCCCCTCTAATCCCCCAAATGTTCTCATTGGATTAGACATTTCACAGAAACAGCTCATTTGATTTGCTGAAAATTGGCTTTAATGACCTGACCTTTAATGTCTTGTTGAAAATATTAAATAATTATTAATTAATTTAGGTGATTAATGTCAATTAATTAATGTATGCTTTTGTAATGCTTTTATTTGATAAAAATAAAGAACGGTCCACTTATATACTTTTACTGTTGCGTTTGACCATAATGGCCTGAGGCTTGTTTAGTTGTGAGTTACGACTGTAATTTGTCGTCAGTGTAGCAATGTTGGATTTGCCCAAAGCACAAATAAAATGAAAAGCAGAAGAGGAAGTAGTGTTTGTGGTCTTTGGGTCTTTGCTCTTTGGGTTCTTGCGTCACATGAGATTCTTGAGGGGAGAACGTTGGCTTCTCTGAACCACAGTCACCCAGAAACCCTCTGCCTGCATGAAGAGGCAGCACGTGTGTCACTGAGGAGGAATCCTCTTTGGTTTGGACTTTTATCCCTACATGACATCGGCCTATTTCTCCAGAACATCCCTGCCGCTCTCTGTTGTAAACTTCAAATGTTCAAAACAACCAGTTTTATTCAAACTAAAGACTTATTCTGTGAAGGATGGCGACTCTCAGGTACTCCAAATGCATTTTTCTGAGACTGACAGAAAAGAAAAGTTCCATCTGTGAAACAAAACAGCATCACGTGGCTGTTTGGAAGCCACAGTAGTCACTAACTTTCATTTATTGTTCTTCTCCTGAACTTTGATCCAAACCTTGTCAGTCTGTTCTTCTTCTCTGTTCATTTCAATCACACACTGCTCAGCAGAATGAATGTCCAGGAATCCTACCAAACCCCAGTCTGTTGGCTTTTACAATCACGCTAATCTCCATCCTCTCTAATGGAGCATAGTTTAATGTACCCGACCCCTCGTCCTTCCCGCCTCCCTCCTTCAGGGCCTCAGTTAGTGTGGCTTGGCGCTCTGACAGGCGGAGCTCACGCCGCACTGAACAATAGCTGGCGTCCGGCACGTTCTGGCAGACTGCAGAGCAGCAGTCACGCGATGCGAGTAATCCTGACTGGCATTTTTTGTGTTTGTTTGTAGAGGCAGTCGTTTTCCAGCTACTGTATCAGCTCATGTGCTCACACGTGGGAGTTTCACTCCATCCCAAAGGTTCACTCTAATTGCTGCTAGAGGTCGACACGGCTCGGTGATCCAACGCAGCGATGACCTCCTCTGGCTAGAATTCTCTGGTTTCTGTAACCGCAGCTCACAGTTGGTTAAAATGATCCCTGGTGGCTGGGGGTGAAGGGCAGGGGGCCTGAACTCAACACGCTGGACTCAAACGCATCACCAGAGAATGTTGACCGTTGATTTATTTCTCACTAGCTGTCAGTCAGTCAGGTTTATTCTGCACATCAGGTTCTTGTTAGTTATTCACTGTTCTTTTACTTATAATGACCCTCATTAATCTAGAACTTATTCCTGGTCTACAGAGCCTGCATCAGGTTTGGGGAGATGTTCTTAACCTTCTGATTAACAGGTCTGTTATGTGGGGGAGAAGTTAGCTATATGTCATTTCTTAACTACATTTTGCAGTAGCTTTATGGTTGTTCAACTCATTCATATTTGCAAACCATAGTTATTCAAGTAGTTAAAATTCTTTTTGTGTAGTTAGAGGCTATGAATGATTTCCTCTCCCCACAGACATGTGTAATAACTCTGCATCTCAGGCCCTCCTCTGCACCGCCTTTTCTTATTTACACTGAACCAAATATTGGTGGAATAACTCGGCCCCTGTGTGTGGTGCGTGGCATGTATGCAACAGTATTGGCACCAGTGTCATGTTTTACATATCCAGAATAACATGGCAAAAACAATCATCAACTTCCCTGCTAATCTCATCCTCTGGTTTGTAAGGAGCCCCCAGACCTCCCAGTCTCCCCAGTTTGCCGATGATTTCTGTTTTTTTTCTTTCTCTTGGAGTTAGCTGCTTTTTAAATCACACACTTTACATGTCGTCAAAATGTCACACCTGCATCCTGTCCTACCGACTCACCGAGTCCCTCCTTTCCTACAGATGTAGGTGGAACAACATGAGTCCCTTTTCCACTTTGGCATGACACAATTAAGATGCATCAATCTCACCTTCAACGGACTTTGTAAAACGAGGTAATTTCAGTAAAAGAATCTAGATTTCTCCTGACGGTATCTTTGCTGTACTTCAACTTCAGGTGTGAAGTAATTTGTATCCTGCAAAGCTTTGCTTTCAGATCAGCTGAGCCAGATTCATCCATGTGTCCTAAAGATGTATTAAAGAAGAATTGATCAAGTGGGTCTCATATTCAAAGCTTTATATATCATTTCTGTCCATACGTGTTACATTTCTGAGATCTGGAAACATAACTTGGCAAGAAACGCACACAACACAATCACCTGGCCCCAGCGTATCACTATGATTTATCACACTGTTAAGCCTCCTAAATATTTTTGACTTTGTCTAATGACCAAAATCACAGGGTTTATGTTGAGCTGTAATCACACTGCTGATCTTTTTTCACTCCTCTGTGCTTTTCTTTCCCTCCAACGCTTCCTGTATAAACACAGTTTGCACTAATAATCCTGACACAGCCCATTTTAATTGGGCTTTCATTTCCTAAGCAGGGGAACCACGCACAGACACGCACACACACGCTCAGGGGTTATTTATTCGACCTGGTTTCTAATGCGTATAGCAGACAGGTTTGAAGGCGCTGGCAGTCCACATGGTAAAATGACTTACAGATTCAGTTTCCTGCTCCTCTGAGAGCAGCTAATAGCACCGCAGATATGGCACATCAAGCCCTCACACACACGCACATACGCTGTCTTCTTGTACAGTGGGTACGCGCCACACCACAACCACCACTGGGAACTTTCTCCTTTTTCACCAACCATCACTTTTTCCAGCCTTAGCTTCCAGTTCGATCTCTTCCCTCTCTTCCCAGAATGCCTCTTCCAGCTGCGCAGATGTTCCATCAGCGCTCGGCGTCACGCGCTGCGCCGTGTCCACTCCAAATAAAATCTCCAAGATGGGCTCTTTATTTTCTGCCCATGGCTGGTAATGAAAACACTGTCAAACAACAGCAAGATTAAGTGAATATTATGGACTGTATGTATGGGGCTGTTGATAAATTCAGCCAAATTGGTTGAAGGATTATATACAGTAGTTACAACGTAGAGTAGCCTCTCTTTTGATGCAGCAATAAAAAAGTCTTGTGAAACCTAAGATGACTTTTGCTGCAGCCTCAGGGCCCCGAACCTGCAGGGATTGGGCAACCTTTTTATTTGTAATTATTTAAATTGAGTTTTCTTGTAAGCAAAGTTTGCATTGAGGTTGGACAAATGTGTTGAGTTCATTTCCTTCTATGTAAAGCATCTGCAAAACAGAATCTCTATTATTAATAAACCTTCATTAGACCCTGTTGACCCAGTTACAAACCTCTAAAGTGGCAGGACAGGACAGGGCTGTGACGCTCTGATAATGTGTTATGTGTGTGACCCCCAAGTGTGCATCATACAAAAACTTATGGAACCATTCATATAAAGTCTGTGCCCTGAAGACCTTCACAGGGAGGCATCCTACTAAGGAGACGCCCAAACCACCTGAACTGTCTCCTTTCCACATGAAGAAGAAGTTGCTCTACATCAAGCTCCCTCCAGATGTCTGAGGGCCACATGTAGAACATCACCAGGTAAATCATAATGTATGGAGCCTCATGTGTAGCTGTTCTCTTACTCTTCTGATGAGAAACATTGATCTGAAGCTCAGGTCTGAGGCTGCGCTCTCAATATCTTCTAATGAATACTGAATACAACAACTTCTGATCAACCCATATCAATTTTAAGTTTAATTATCTCAGTTTCAGTTCAAGCACCACCCACTTCTAGGTACAGCTCCATTCTGAGCACAGACAGGGATACAGATCATTTAGTTGTTTGAACAGATTCAGATAACGGTGCAGTAACTCATTCCATATATGTCAACCTCACCTGGAAGACTTGACTGGAAAAGCCTTAAGATTTTCCCAGAAAAATGAACGCATACTGAAAATTAAAGTCACAAAAATTCATTAAATTAATCAATAAAGACATCAGCTACAGAACACAAGCATGGGAGTCTGCCATCTTTACCATTTAACCAGCCCGTACAACATGGTCACGTGACCAAAATGAGGGTTTTCATTGTTTCGACAAATCTCGAATATGAGGTGTTCTTTGTCACCTTTGAATGAAATGCGTTACAGTCTTTGAGCAGTAATGCAAAAGGGCCACCAAACAGTCCAAAATAACAAAATTTAAAATTGCACATCTACATTATTTAGCCCTGAAACCTAAAAATTAAACCCTCCTGATGGAAAACATTCCAAATCGTGCCTTTGTCCTGTCTGAACATTGACGGTCATGCTCAGCAGTAGTTTTCTGCAGTATGGCTGACCTCCGTCGGATGCAATGCTGAGATGTGGACGGCCTGTTGCTGCAGTGAAAAGCCTCCTTTGTCTGCAGCCTCAGACCTTGTCCAGCCTCATGTTTCTAATGGCTTCTGGAAGTCAGAGTGTGTGGCTGACGTAACAAGTGAAATTAAGTGTCTCGCCGAAGCAGATGTTGGCAGAGTCTGGCTCGAAGGATGTGTGTGTGTGTGTGTGTGTGTGTGTGTGTGTGTGTGTGTGTGTGTGTGAG
Organism: Chaunax sp. Z400; assembly: GCA_037577475.1. NCBI lineage: Eukaryota > Metazoa > Chordata > Actinopteri > Lophiiformes > Chaunacidae > Chaunax > Chaunax sp. Z400. Next base: position 5,546,692 of record CM075204.1, read on the forward strand.
TGTGTGTGTGTGTGTGTGTGTGTGTGTGTGTGTGTGTGTGAGTGGAAGTAAAAGTTAAAACAGGACACAAAATGAGGTGTGAGACATGTGTTTATGCATACAAACCCTTTTGCCTGTTTAGCTGTTCACATACTTCTGAAACATTAAGACTTTTTCCTCTGTGAGCTGCAGGGCTACAGATGGTGTGAGTTGGTCTGTCCAACACCGGACCAAGACATCAGGAGCTACAAACTGTCATGAAATTTGCCATAAATATACAGTAGCCTACAGGTCCAGTTGTTGTTGATGTTGTTGTTTTTTACATTTACAATTTGGATTATACTTTGCTCAGAAGAATATTCTTCTTTTTTGGAAAAATAAATAATCTCCTCCAACTTTAAATTTTTTTTTTTTAACTTAAAGACACTCTAGTCAGTCAGGATTACTCTGCACACTTTAGTATCCTGTCATGTTGATTTTCTGCTGTCATTGTTTTGTCATCAGCTCGTCACATCTGTCCAATAGCACCGTGACACACATTCATCGTTAGCCTATCATCTTGCTGCTGTCTTTCTAAATATAATTATCTCTGTACTTTTTGTTCATTCATGCTTCTCTTGCCATCACTGCCCAGTTTTCACAGATTCACCAACTTCATCATTTCATCAGCCTCATGAGTCTGAGCAGAGTCATCAGCCACCACCACCACCACCAGTGTCTGGACTCCAATGGTGATTTATCTTGCTGCTCACAGCAAGAAGGTCCTGGGTTCAAATCCAACTTGAGGACCTGGGAAGTTTCTGTGTGGAGTTTGCCTGTTCTCCTCGTGTCTGTAATTTAGCTCATTTGTAATTTTGTGGATGAAAAATGACGACAGTGAATTTCTCGACAGTCAGGTCTTGCATCATGATGACGTCAGATGACATTAATAAGATAAATGATAGTGATGTTTTTAAAAAACAACAACAACCCATTAGGTCAAACAGTGATATTGGTAAATCATCAGAGAGAACGAGGCCAGACTTGCATGAATGACTGGGCCTAATTCTCTAGAAAACTGCTCCTGGGATCAATGAGATTTTGAAAACAGGCTTCTGTGTGTCTGTGACTGTGCGAGTGCAGTGAACACATCTTGTGCATGTGTCAAACATTAGGCGCTACACCCTGGATCAAAGACTTTGGACAGCAGTGGATCTGTCTGTGTTCTCTCATTGTTTCCGTCCAGACAGTGAAGTGAGTAAAGCTGCAGGTCAGCCCTGTCAGACCAGGAGGCTTCCAAAGGCAACGGGATACCGGGAAATAAAGGAGGCAGGCATCTGTTTTCCATCTTTAACGTATGGACACAGTGCAGCCGGGAGAGACTGAACTGTGGAAATATCAGCTCAGACAGGGCGAGAGGTGTGAGGCTGGGAAGGAAAAAGAAGTATCCCATCAGGCATTTGGTGGAACGTGAGGCGGAGAAGTTCAACGTCAACAGACACAAATAAGGGAGGCAATAAGGAATTCATGACCTTTAGTGACCTCAGTATTCGTCATGACAGACATGATTAGACAACGAATCAGGAGAAATAGGTGGAAATTACAAATCACTTGCCTGATATGATTCGTTTTGTTTATTTCAGTTCCAGACTTACAATAATCAATCACTGACATGTAGGAAGTTCTTTTTCTCTAACACCGTGATGTCATGCTAATGACAAAAACACTTCATAATGGAACTCAGCCTATTAAAACACTGTTTGTAATGTTTTTATCTTCTTGAATCAATGAGAGTCATTCATAGAGAGAAACTCAGAGATTTAAAATCCTAACAGATTTTGACATCGGGTTGAATCACACACATCAAACTTCACAGATTTTCTTCTCTCTAATCGCAGACATGCTGATATTATTATGGTGTCTGGTGGAGTAAAGCACCATCTCTTTCATGTGAACGAAAACGCAGACTGGCTCGGAGCAACAGCTGGCTGAAGTCATGCTTTGGAATGAGAAAAAACAAAAGCAGAAGACGGTTTGGAGAGGACAGGTTCTAATCTTTACTGAGAAGTGGAGGTGGTATTTTTACTGCATCTGTCTACAGAATTATGTTAGCCAACACTATCTACAAAGGCTAGAATATTTACTGTTTCTTGGCAGCACAGTTGCTCTGGGATGTCTCTCATTGGCTGTTGTGGTCCCACTCAGACAGCACTGATGTAAGCATTCAGATTTCAGATAGTAAATTGCATGTTTGATATTTTCGGGGCGGCCCTGATGAGTCTGCAAACAGATGAGGGAGGTTTAAGACCAGACATGATTCCTGCTCCAGTTATTGAGAGAACCAATTCCCAAAACTCCTGTAGTCTTTTCCCAGCACTAGAAATCTTTTACCAGACTCTTTTACCCCTCAGCTCTGTGGAGCATCTGTCATCTCATTGGTTTGGTTTTGGGGGTCAAAGTTTTTTCTGTTTGTCTCAAAACTCTTATTTTCAGCAAAAAGCTCTGATACGCCCACAGTACACTACCTGCTCAGGAGTATGTTTGATAATTTATTTGACTGTCAGCAGGATTACATAAAAACCACAGGATGGATTTCCACAAATCTTGGTGGAAGGATGGAGCAAACCATTACATTTTGGATCAGATCTAAATAAAGGGGTGGAACCAGAAATATTACTCCACCATCTTTAACATTCTGTGATAGAATGTCAACATTCTCCCTCATTACTCATAAAACATTGCCCCACTACTCCATTAGACTTTGTGAAGGGGTAGGGCATGGGTCAGGCAAGCTAGACCAACATTTAGGATTGTTCAACCTCAGCAGAGGTTCGCAGTCTACTGAGGGCCGTTCTAGTTTTTTTAGTTTTAATTGTCCATTTACCTTGGATGCAACAGAAATGTCCAGTGAGGAGGTAATTATCTCTATGGTTAAAGGTGCAGGAACCAATTCTGGTGCGTCTCTTTTCAAGGTCATCAGATTCAGATGCTTTGGGCACTGGTGGCCTGGAGCAGGTCGCAAATCCAGAGCGTAGCTTATTGCCCTTTTAATAATGCAATATTACTATATTACTTTATCTTTTTCTCATTTGGAGAACAAAAAGTAATGAGATGGTGATCCTAGCATTCTTCCTTGTCACTAATCAGCTGAAACTAAGTCCAAAGGAATGAAGCTAAGGTGTGCCTCCAAAACCTCCAGTAGCTGTAGGGTTTGGGGAAAACTGGAGATTTGAAAACCAGTGTTGCGTTCAGCACAGCCAGAAAATTGCAAAACAGCTTCGAAAATGGAAATTGAGAATGTCCCATTTGGCATTAAAAGTGTTGGCAAACAAAAGAGGAACAATTTGTTACCACAGAACTGAAGAAATTAGGGTCAGTATGTTCTCGTCAAATAATTCTCAAAAGACGATTAATAGCGAGGGTACATTTAGTGGTGCAAAACGTCTCCTGGTTCTACAAATTGCAGGGATGTTGTGTGCTGGGTCTTCAATCAATTTGCACTCTAAATCTGCATGTAGTTACGGGTTGATTTATGAAGTAGTCAGAGCCTGGGTTTTTCCCGCCAGGCATACTGCTACCACAGCTCTAACTGTTCCTACACTCTTCAAACCTCATTAGAATCCTGCTTAAGAGATTACATTGCCAAGTTATTTGGTTTTCTGTTGCAAAACCTTCCTACCTGTACTGATCACATTGTGACAAAAGAATGTTGTTCTCATTTCCTGTGGATCCTGGCTGGAATGACGTGTCTGGGACATCTGGAGGGTAAACCCTCTGAACCCAAAAGAGATATGAAGGGCACACGATGAATTACGTTAAACATAGTTAGGCTCTCTTTGCGTGAGCTGGTTCCACAAAACCTAAAACCACAGATAATGAGCATCAAGAAGATGTTATTATTATTATTATTAAGTTAAGATTAAGTTATTATAAACTGTCTTTGTTAAACCAGGCTGCAGGCTCTGAGTGTCTGTCGTGTCGTCTGACTTTGTACAATATGATCACATGCAGCATACTTCAGTCAGGAAGAGCAGGTTGTCATAATACAGTGCTATGAAGAATATAGAGCAAATTATTCCAGCAGAAAAACCCCCAACACTGCCTCATCAGTCTCAGCAAAGTCATCAGCCACCACCACCAGTGTGTGGACTCCATGGGGATTTATCTTGCTGCTGCTCAGGACAGATGTCCTTTGATCACAACCTCCCACAAAGATTCTAAGGGCCAGAGACTTTCTGATATCATCTGTTGCAGTGAACATTTATCTTTACTTAATTCACTTGTCTCCCCTAATTGAACTATGGGTAATAAGACAGTTAGCCGGACATGCTAATATGTGCAGCTAATGCTAGAGCAGACAAACATACATGGTAACCTATGCCTAATGATGGTTTACCATGTTATACAGTATACTCAGAATGTTTCCTTTTGGTCATTTGCACAGTTGGGAATTACTGCTTAGAATTTTACTGACCTAACATTAGTAACATGTAAGAGAAGCTTTTTCTAAAGAAATCTGTGCAGAGTAGTTACATGTAACTACAGACGCAATGATTTGAAATGATTTGTCGAATAATCTCATAGACTCTGCATGTAACACTCATTGCTGTGATAATTAAGTGTTTGGATTATGTTTTGATAAATGCTGCATATTCTTGGCAGAGTCACATTTTCGATTGTGGTGTAACATAACGAACATTTTGGAATTCTCCGGGTCTTGGTTTCATTAACATAGTTAATGTCAAAATGAAGCAATGCCTGGAAACACAGTCAGTATTTAACACAGAACCAGTAATCTGCAAACTTTAACACACATACACACTTTGACAAAGTCACACACACGTCTTAGCCAAGCTATCAGACATTTGGTCCGTCAGAGTGTTTGTAGAGGGATTATGTAATTTAAGTAAGAAAAGAGGGATGCGGTTGGCAGAAAGAAAAAACTCCTTCTGTAATTCAATATCCTCTTAGAACCATTATGAGACCAAATCAGAGGGTAGGACGTCTCACTGCAGGTATGCCACATTTGATCTGTGTTGGGTTTGTTATGTAAGGTCAACCGCATGTGGAAAATGGTTCTCTCTGGGATGGGAACAGGTTTAAACATGTCACTTACATATGTGTCACCTGATTAAAGGAAAGCCCCTAATGTGGCTCCTCTTAAAATGGATTATTATGCAATAGGTGCTCTGCTTCATATCTTGAAATACATCACATCTCATTGTCTCTATTGCCTCCAAAAATTAAAAGGCTGCTTGACTACAAAGAGGGGGAAAAAATAATCCAGTTTTCCAGTTCCTTCTGAAGTTTTTCCAGGTAGATTTCCTCTAGAGTGTTCATTCAACATCCTCAGTCTATTTAGGTTTGCAGCGGATGTCAGCTGCGCTAAGTTTGCAACTTTCTGACAAGCTGTCAAAGCCTCCGGCCTTTTTCAGAATCTGACTCGTGACCTTTTGTTGCAGGGCCTATGAGCCTGAGGACAGGGCACCTGCCTGCCTCTGACCTACATTCAGTGGACACACAAACACTTGGTGTCTCTTAGCAGTTTCTTAGTGTGCCAATAAATTTTCCCAAAACTAATACACTTGAAAATCCCTGAAGAATTTTAATGGTCTTGTAAAATATTCATTGAAAGCTGACACTTCAGAAAACTTTCCAGCTGGCAAGGCTTCCTCTGTGCTTCTCTTTCTATATTCAGTACTAAAGAAGAATAATCATTTACACAATGACTATGACTGTGTTATTATTAAATCTCTTCACAACTCTGTACGTAGATTTAGACGTCTGGATCTGCTCTCTCCAGTATGACACATACAAATGAATGATTTTCCCATCAGCCTCTGCAGTTTAGTGTGAACATATTAACATCTGAGCAAGTAAACAGTGTTATTTCCCCCCAATACAGTTTCACCTGGTCCCAGACTTTGTGTCAGAGAGTCAATTAAAAGGTTCATGAATAAAAGCAAACACTGGCGGCTCTGTTGTTGGAGTGGCATCAGATGATTTTAGCTAAAACTTCCTTGTGTGGCCATTTAAGAGTTTGAAATCCATAGTGTTTAAGTGTGATGTAATTTGTTATTTGCTGCTGCCATTTGAGTTGTTTATATTTGCTTTCTTGTAATATCTGATATGATTCATTTTTAAATATGTTGTTTCTCCTGTTATTTCTTGACATGTCTTTGAGTATTTTGAAAAGCACTTTATAAATAAAATGTATTATTATTATTATTATTATTATTATTATTATTATTATTATTATTATTATTATCATTATTATTATTATCTGTGAATACTAGCCAATCACAGAACAGAAGGTCGGGACTTGATGAAATTGTCTTGCGGAGAAGAAAACAGCAGTAAACATTAAACTCACTGAAACTCATCACTACAAGCATGTTAGCATGCTGGAGTTTAAAGCACCAGTATGCAGGGGTACAGCTTCAATAGCCAAGTTGTCATCCTTATTTTGCACAAATTTTAAATGAATTTGTAGAAAAAAACTACTATGTTATGTGACTATTAGGAGTACAAGGGACATCTAGAACAATAATTCTCTGGTCAGTCAATAGTAGAGGATGTAAACATACACTCATTTGCAGTTTAATTGCAATTTCCTGGAAATAATTTGCTCAAACCCCTTAATGTTATTACCTCTGCCATGGGAGGAGGTTAAGTTTTTGATGGTTGGTTTGTTGGTTTGTTGGTTGGTTTGTTAACAAGATAACACAAAAAGTAATGGACAGATTTTAATGACATTTTCAGGAGATGCCATACAGAAAACAAGTTTCACTACATTGCAGTAGTATGTATTGTACATGTATTTTAAATTAAAGTATCATTTAAAACTTGGATTGTGTGTTTACTCAGGTTGACTTTGTTTCATGTTGTTTTGTTTGAAGATTCAACAGTTTAGTACAAGATACACACAAAAACAGAAGCAATCAGGAGAAGTTCTTCTTTTTCACAGCACTGTAAATAAAAATCACCCTACAGGTGATCATATTTTAAAACTGTATTCATGCTCCCTCAACAGTCACTATGAGTAATGACCAACACAATGTTTCACATGACATTAGATATAGAATCTAAAATAGCTTTAAAAACTTTAAATCGTCATCAGGATTATAAACCAAGAACAAAGGTGGACGTTAGAACTGTGACGTGTGACACGTGTGCTTTCTTTTAAAGCTCAGTAGGTACAAATGTTACAGCTGTACTTTATCAAAGTTTGTACGAGGATATAATAAACACATGTTGACATTATTTATACACAATTTTATTTATGTATTTATAAATTGGAAAAAAACACAAAATGGAAATACACAGTTATTTAAAAAATTAAAAAAAAATACAGTGATTTATAACTAGTAAAAAATACACATTATAAATTATTTATTATTATTATTATTATTATTATTATTAGTTATTTATAAATTTGAAATTTTTTTAATCTTGTGTGCACAAAATATTACCTAATATTACCTCATATCTATATTACCTCATATCTCAATCTCATACAATGTGCAATGTAATATATTCCTGTTACACTTACCAGAGAATTTATTAATACGCAGATGATAGATAGATAGATAGATAGATAGATAGATGATAGATAGATAGATAGATAGATAGATAGATAGATAGATAATAGATAGATAGATAGATAGATAGATAGATGATAGATGATAGATAGATGATAGATAGATAGATAGATAGATAGATAGATGGATAGATGGATAGATAGATAATAGATAGATAGATAGATAGATAGATAGATAGATAGATAGATAGATAGATAGATGATAGATGATAGATAGATGATAGATAGATAGATGATAGATAGATAGATAGATAGATAGATAGATAATAGATAGATAGATAGATAGATAGATAGATAGATAGATAGATAGATAGATAGATGATAGATAGATAGAGAGAGAGATTGGGAGACAGATGCGGAGAGAAAGAGAGATCTCGGTGATCAACATGATCCCAGGAGTAGATCCAATCAGAGTCAGCCTGAGGGATGAGAAAGCACATATTAATTAAGAAAAAAAGCACTTATTGATTTATAAATGGGAAAAATAAAAGTAACTACACAAAGTTGAACATAGAAGTAGAAAATAAAATGAGAAGAAATAATGGACACCTACTCAGTCGTCCTCAGTTGGATGCAAACAGCAACAAAAGGAAGTGACTCAATGAAAGAATCTCTGAATCTTCTCCATCACATTTATAGGGTGACTAGAAGAGGCTGAGACTGTATCAGTTCTCAGTAGTTCTTTTTCCATAGATGACACATCCAGACCATTATCAATGAAGGGACAAAATAGTTCTTCATGAGATGACTCTACGGGTAACTCTTCATCATGGGATGGTGAAGCTGGGAGGTGACAGGAACTCCAGCAGATGATGACCCTGTGTTGGGACAATGGTCATAGAAGACAGACGATTTAATTTCATCAGAACACCTGGTGGCTGGGGGGTCATTATTTACAGCAGAGGGACATAAAAACCTACCAAGTAACTCTTGGCCATGTTGCAGAGCCACAGAGGTGTCCACCCGGTCCTCTGAGTCCTCCTTTGAGCAGACGGTCATCATGGGTCAGGCTGTGGTCAGACTGGATCAAGTTTGACAATCAATTAGTGAAGCAGTCAATCAATTAATGTATCCATCATTCTATCCAACCAACCATTCTCTTTTGGATAGAACTGGATTTGGAAACAGATTCTGCTCAGCTGATCCAGTCCCTACCTCTCAGAGACAGATCATTCACATGATTCAGTCTGAACTCAAACAACTGAGAGTTCTTACATCGACTAGGCCATCCAGAGTCCAACAGCTGCTTTTTGTCTCCCAAAGGGACAAAATATGGATGAGAATCACTTTAAATGAGCTCAAATAAAAGAAAGAATCAACTCAAACAAAGAAGGACATGGTCTGCTCAACCCTGAGCCTCCATGTTGGCCCATCATCAGTCTCCTCCACACTGGAAAGGTTCTGGGTAAATTTCCCAGCAAGGAGCAGTTTAACCATTATTTTGTTGGTAAATGTGGGACATTCATGTCTACATCTTCACAACCAAAACAAGGAAGTAGTTTGGTGATGTACAAGTATGACTCAGTGTGTGAGACTGATATGAGACAACCACAACCACATCCACAACCACTGCTGGCTCAGAGGTAGAAAAACAATGACCCCCACATTCCGCCATACAGAACGAGAACGCACAATAAAGGCACAACAATCCCGCCTTCAATAGGTGGTATAAAAGGGGTCTGGTCTTGTTTCCGTGCACAAACACATGCACAAACACAAAAACACTAACACACACTGGTCGACTGGCCCTTTCTCATACAATAACACCAGACGTGTTCGCAACCTCTCTTCATTTGTGAGACGCACACTCCTGCTCTTATTACACGTCTCAGCCCCTGCAGACATTTAGCACGTCGCCTCTGTAGGAAAACAGCAGCCCGTTCACATCGTTATTTCATATTTTGGCTGCTGCCATCCCAATATATCTATAATAATATCTTTCACTGTTTTGACAATTGCCTTAGCAGACGTCCTGCGTTGCCCTGCACAATTCAAGGAATCCAGACATTACCCAATATCCTGAGAGGGTCCAGAGGGATACAAGATGCTTATGTACAGACATGCCAATACACTGAGAATGGTCCACAGGTCTGCGGTTTAAAGGCAAATGGGAGATTTATCGAAAACATGAACATGAACGACATGCAGGAGGACTTGTCAATATTTTCTCTGTAGAGAGCACTGGAGAGTGGAAGAATCTATTACATCAGTCATCATCAGAGTTATTTCTCATTAATCTGGGATCATCAGTCACTATGAATATAAACAAGAAGGTGTATTAAACCAACCAGTGTATTGACAGATAGTGGTTGAGAGAAAAGGAAGCTGTGGAAAGAAGCCTGTCTCTCATCACGAGGGTCAAATCCACTAAACTGTTGACTATTTAAATATAGTTTATATTAGATTAGTTATAGTTTAGTTTGATCAGTTTAGTTATATATAGTTTATATCAGTTTATTGTAACTTGGGTCTTATTTTATTGACTTCAACTGCACCTCTTTGCAAAAGTGGTACCTTGAGTCGGTCAAAGAGGTCAAATTGTTGGGTGTCACAACACTTTCATGACCAACTCACAACAATAATATGGTTGATAAAAGGAGAAGAAGCAAATCAATCATCAAGGAGTCCACTTACTTTTTTTTTAACAGTGAGTACAATTAAACACACAACCCAGTCTTTAGTCTTATCCCATCCAGTCTGGTCCGGTGCGTCAAAACAAGGACTTAATGAGATCCAGCTGTGTGTCTTTCTCTTCACTGCTCAATGGGAGACGGAGTGGAAGGGATGCGTGCCAGGCTGCCATGGCTGGGAGTGGAGGAGAGACTGGAATGCAGACTGGTCCAGTATAAGAAACATTTGTGCCTTAAGAAAACCTACATACCTGCGTTCTGAAACACACCGATGACAGATATTATTATGACACCTGACAATCATTCATGTTACCTTAACAATTACCCCAACAATGTTTTTGTGATGTTTCTGTTTGTGTTATTGTGATTAAATGGTGTTGAGATGTGGAATCTGTAGACGTAGACTAGATAGAACTTGTATGTGACTCAGGATGCTTAAAAGTCTCATTTTTAAAATCAGTTGTATAGAAATAGAATTAGAAGGTGTTTTTTTTATACTTGTCCTACTAACCCCCCTTTATGCTTTTGTTATTTCCTGTTCAGGTGACATAAATATGTTTTCAGTATTTATTTACACCTGGATTTATTTAGAATCTGCTCTTCATACAAACTCTGTATGCTTTTTGTCCCTCTTTTACCACTAGTTTATTTTATTCTACACATCTTCACTTACATTTCTTCCCTTTAGTGTACATTGTTTAGTCTAGTCTTACAACACACATCATTTTACACATATGGACTTTAAACAGCACTGTGTGGACTGGTTGGCTGCTTGTACACTGTTTCTGTTTCCTGTTGTTTGTTTTGTTTGCACATGTAGTCCTAAAGCATGTACTTTATGTAGTCCTATGTTATTATGTAGCAGCAGGTACTGGAGAAACGTTGTTTCATCTCACGGTGTATTTGTACATGGTTGAAATGTCAATAAAGCTCTCTTGACTCTAGACTTGATGCTTTTAGCAGTATTTCTATTAGTATCTTCCTGTAAACCAAATTCCTTGTATGTGTACAAATACTATTAAGCTGACTGAGATTCTTTAAGCTTGCTGTTGGATCTGCATGTCCGACTGATATCTTGTCATTTCCTTTTAAGCTGTCCGGTAAAATACATCTCTTAGCCACATGCACAGAAATGGCCCAGCAGTGGGAGACGGCTCACTAACAGCTACTTTATTAGCAGCATTTATGCATTAGATGGTTTCTCTTTATGCAACAATTAAATATACGTCAGTTAAAAGTTCTGCATGATGGAAAAAATCACAGTAAAAAGTCACATTTGAAAGCCTTATTAAATGAGGAGATGTTCTCATGTTTGTTCTAATGCATGCAAACAAGCAGATACTTTATATATGTGTGTGTGTGTGTAGGAATGCATGCCCCCCCAACCACCACCACTACCACCAACACCACCACCACCACTACCACCAACACCACCACCACCACTACCACCACCAGCTCTCCTGATGTGTGAGCCAGCTGGCTGACCCTCTCCCTCCCTCCACCTCACACCACTAACCTGGTGCCCTTTCACCTTTACCCCCCGCACACACTTCACACACCTCAGGGGAGTCGTACTAGAAACTGGGTTAGCATCGGGAGGTGGTGGAGGTGGTGGTGCTGGTGTGGACAGTTTCCAGGAATCACCCTCCTTCCCTTCCCTGCCCTCTTATCCTTCACTGATTTTCCAGTTTTCACAGCCAGACTCAGCAAAGTGTGAGCGAGCGTTTCCTGTGGAAAACTGTAGTTTCAACATGTAATTTGGCTCCTGCAGCCGTGCTTCTGTTAACAGACCGGTGAAACAGTGGGACAGTGGAGATGTGGGGGGGAAATCAAAATGCTGCGTCAACTGTGAGGTGACAGATCTGCATTTAACCATCCTCAGACTTTTAATAGAGAGGGCCAAAGGTAGATGGATGGTGGGCAGGTCAGGGTCTCTGCAGCTGAGGGTCAAAGGTCAACGTTGTGAGGACACTGCACAAGGTCTGCTCTATTAAAGAGATATTTATGGAGCCAATAGCCCAAGAGCGGCATTAGCTTACAACTCAAAGACACAATCAGGGCAAAATCAGATGTAATGAAGACAAAAGGGCTGGCAGAACATCAGGAGAGTTAAATCCAACATGAGTTAACAACCCATGTAAAAAGTTGGTGATGGAGAACAAGATGTAAAATATTATGTAGAATGTAGATATTAGCTAATTAAAAACGCAGTGTCCCCTCCTCTTCACTCCACTATATCTTAATATGGCAAACAGTCGTTTTCTGATTCATTAATGTGCAGAAAATATCCCATATCTAACCTTTAACTATGTGAAAAATGATGGCACACCTTAGACGGCAGCTCTAATCAGTCATTGTCACATTCTGACTGCTGTTAGCTGCTCTCCTATCCCTGAGATAAAGATGAACTCTGAGGGCTTCACGCCTCAGTGCCTCCAGGAATGTTCGTCATCCCGTTTCACTGTGTTCCGCCTTATCAGATAAAACAGACAGTAAATTAAGCCGTCAGTCTCTCCTGCACCCGAAATAAAGAGAGGCACGTGAGGCTTAGACGTAGTGCAGGACTGCCTCAGAGGCCCCAGGCTGATATCAACAGGCTAATGACATCCTCCTATAAACTATTATTAATGTTGAAAGATCACGTGAGATTTAAAGCTGCTGAAAAACGCTTGGTTCAGTCACATGTGAGCCTTTTTGTTTTACTACTTTGACCTCAGGGAGGCTTCAGTGAAACGAGTCTGTCGCTGCTGCATTGAATCTGTCACTGCTGCCATGTTCCATTTCTCTATTAGATGTTTATCATCTACAGCAATGTTCTGAATGCATGTTCACATCCCTGACCTCGACTCACGTTCAAACACACCGATACTGATGGAACAGGTTACAAAGCAGGTGACACAATTACAGAATCAAACAACAGATAAGGTGCTGAGAGATTCCCACTGATATTTGAATGTGAGGCTGAGGGGCCGTTATTTTTAGTACGTGCTCTAATCTGGAATAGCAGAAAGGGAAGAGGCCCTGCTGACATGGTCGGGTTTCCACATCACTTTTCCTACAAAACACAAGAGAGGAGGGAAAAAAGAAGAGCTCAAACCTCCGTCAACACTTGTATTCTAAAGAAATAACTGTGGCCTTCAACAGCGTCTGAAATGAATATTTAAAGACTCGTGTAAATAAAAGTCCACAATGATCTGTCTTTTTTCAGTGTGTGTGTTTGAGTTTCCGTGTTTGTGTGTGCTGGACACACACTGTTTTTTTAAATAACACTGGGCTTAAGCTTTTCAACAAGACCGAGAGCCTTCTGACGTTTTCACTGTCGTCATTTATTCGCTTTCCTCTCTTCTGTTTCTCCTCTCTTGAGTGGTTTTTCATCGATCAACCAATCAGAGTGATTTCTCCCACCGACGGGCTCCGCCACAGATTCTACACGCTCAATCGGCCGAAAAGCCACAGACAAGGGCGGACTAGTGCCAACGGTACAAGACACACCGCAAATACTGGAGCCATTTGTGTCAGGGCCCTTAAACCAAACTGCTGGAGAGAGGATTGATGGTCCATCCAACATGGCTCTAACTCCAGTGTGTTGTCATGAAGTAACAAATGGAGCCAGAGGCCTTTTTCCTTTCTTTAATACTGGTGGGTCTATAAAAAGTGATGCTCATTTATTCTCTTACGGCTCTGTTGTATATTTTTACGTGACATGTTTCTATCGTTTAATCACGTCTTACATGTGCTGGATACTTTCTGAGATTCTGAGTGTTCATTGACGGAGTGACAGCCAGGAGACTGTGTTGTATGAAAGGACTGTTTCCTGCTGCTTTAAGGACGGACTGTACATTTGACCAGAGGGATCAGCTGGTTTCAAGGAGCTCTGAGTCCAGTATACTGACAGATTCTATGAGAAATAAATTCTCATCATTGACTGATTTTCAATAAACATAATTTGACTGTGCTGTTTTTTCACAACCTGTGTTCTGAATATAGGTGATCAAGTTTGCCAATTTTTTGATTAACTCTCTGTTACTATAATAGAGTGAGGTCATGTTTTATTTTTTGCACTGTTAACATGGAGTTGCATAAATACTGAGGACTCTGTTCAAACATTTATTAAAGTGTTTACTGAGACCATGTTCAAACTGTCTCAACATACAACTAACCAATAAAAAAACAAAGACACAAGCAATAAATGCGTCTTTATGTAAGTTAAGACCAAGGTGTCCTGGCCAAGGCACTTACAGCCTAAACACCCTCCTCCTCCTCCTCTCTGGCTGTCCCATCTCTAAGATACAGTGCAGCAGCAGTGTCCCCATTGCAGGTCTCTGTTACAGGCTCAGTGTGTCATCACTGAGGCGATGAAGAGCTCATTAATAACTGTTGGGAGGAGAACAGCAGGCTGAGCGTGTACATTCTCTACTTAAGCATGGTTTGTCAGGCTGATGGATGACCTCAGCACACACAGATTGCACAATGACACAAGCGCTGTTGGAGGTTATGGTAACATAGACCTACACGTATATGAATCAAGTGTTGAATAATTAAATTAGTTCAAATGCTACTTTGATGCACTGATTCCAAGTATGTTTGTAAAGTACTTTGGAAAAAGATTTAAATTGAATGCTACATGTTGCGCTAACAAGTGTGAAAACTAGTGCAAACCAGAACAGAGGTTGAATCATTTAGCTAAAATAAACGAATAGATAACTAAACAAGAGCGTTCGGAGAGCACAAACCTCCGCCAAGGCCTGACAATCATCTGGATCATCACCCAAATTTTATCACCTCTAGGATACGTTAGGGTCCATCTTTGGTGAAAAGTTCATGCAAATCTATCCATTAGTTTTTGTGTTGTCTTGCTGACAAACAGAAAAACAGACAAACAAACCGAACCAATCACATAACCTCATTGGCGGAGGAAATAAATAAATAAATAAATAAATACGTAAATAAATACATAAATAAATACATAAATAAATACACAAATAAATAAATAAATAAATAAATAAATAAAGTCTTGCATTATAATCTGTGTTTGGGTAATGTCATAAGAAAACAAACAAACAAACAGACACATTCATTATTTAATCATCAGAAATACATTATATATATATATACATTATTATAATTTCCATAATAATAAAAAAAGTATGACCTCAGCCTGGTAATTTATTGATGGTATCTCTTGTGGGATTGCACCAAACACGGCAAATACAGCAGGTTAGGATCGATAACCTTATTACAGATGTAGGAAAAGGTGTTAAATACACCTGTCCAGAGCTGTGTCAATTTAGGGCATGACCAAAACATGTGACTGAGGCGTGCTGGGTCCTGATCCAGGGTAGATTTTGCCAGCGTACTCACAGACAGATGCAGTCAATCTACTTTAAGGTGATTTTGAAGCTTCCACCATGATGAAAGAGTGAAAACTTTAAAAGCACTTAAGACAGCGAGGGCTTGAGGGATGATGGACATAATTTCTCCTTGAGATGGAATGTTGTAGAGAACAAAAATGCTTTGCCTATAAAATAAGAATTAAAACAGACCAGCAGAGACACAGCCGGTCCTTGTGGAAGTCCAGGCCGCGTTGATCTTTCCTGGAAAACAGAGCCAGCCATCCACTGAGCAGGCAAGTGTCACAGCAGCTGAAACACAGACACCGGGAAAACGTCTGGGAAGGAAACTCTGCTGACTTCATTCTCACTGGAGAGACTGTGTTTGAGAACGGCCAGCTCCATGACAGGGACTCCCTTCAGAAAGTACAACCAGATGGCTGGTTGGTCTATAGCGTCTTTTGAAGTGTCCCTGTGTGTGTGTGTGTGTGTGTGTGTGTGTGTGTGTGTGTGTGTGTGTGTGTGTGTGTGTGTGTGACCCCGGGCGTTGTCATCCAGAAACACGTGAATATTATTTTCTCAGACCAAAGCAGTCTGTTTTACTGCATGTGTGGGAGCAGACTTGAGGGTGGAGGCCAGAATCAGACTGGCTGGGACCTTCTGAACTCCTGCTGAAAACAATTAACTGCAGCCAGTTAAAAGAAGTCTTTCTCTTACCAGTCTAATGAACACATTACTATAATTAAAGTCCTCATCTAACTGTTTTCCTCTACTTGTAACTTATAAGGTGTGTTTCCTGTGTTTGTGTTTGTTTTTTTGCCTGTGACCCTGTGATGTCTTCTTGGGTGGAATTTCGAGTGAAGTATGGTCTGTTCAGATCTCAGTATACTTCATTGAGTGTTCCTGACAAGGCTAGAAGGAGTCAGAAAGAGTCTCAAAGTCTCTTGAGGTCTTATTTGACGCAGTTCTTAACAGTTTACCCAAGAGAACATGCTAGAAATGGGATTGACATGGGAAGTATCCAAAAACAAGCTGGCAAAACACTCAGATGTCCAACTGAAATCAAAGTGCACACTGATGATCTTTGACACCAGATGACGGTTCAGACTCACTTGTTTGGCTTTTGTGAAATTGTGTTTAAATATATAATCTCCTCTGCAGTTCACTGAGCAAGCCTTCTTTCTTTTTTCACATTCCTTCCTAGTGGTTTCACTTCTGGCAGGACGTTTGACAAAACTACAACAGCTGCTGTGTCAGATACTTCCGTTCATGGAGATTAGTCCATCTTCAAAGTGCTCCAGCATTTATACGGGGCTTTTTGCAGCGAGGCAGTGGAATAAGCCAATCCTACAGGTCACAGCCAAGGCTGCCGCTTCGGTTAGGATGTAAAAAAAACCCAAACATGATGCTTGAAAAAAAAAAAAAACGCTTATGAGGGCCTAAAGATTAGGAGACATAAAAGATGCAAAGTGTTTGTGGGAGACAAAGCATCAGTATGTGACAGGCTAGGATGACAATGTCTTCATATTCTTCAATGGAAGGAGGAAGTTTTCATGTCTGGAGGGGGGATGCGGCAATGGAATGAGGACCGGGGCTGCCCGGTCCTCATTCCATTGCCGCAGAGAGGCAGTCCAAAGAGTTGGGCAGCCTCTGACATCATGATGGAGGCACAGAGGAGGAGTTTTTGATCACGAGCCTTGTCGGCCTGTTTTGACAGATGTTTAGCAGCATATTGTCTCTGGTTCATGCTGCTAATCTGAGTTATGTGCAAACTTTGACTTCCACACGGCAAAAAAAAAGAAAAAAAAAGACTGAGCATGTATGTTAACCTCAAGACATAAGTTGTAAAGATGTAATACTGTGATGCCACCACAGAGCTTGGTTTGTAGTTACCACATACATGATATCTGACAGGTCAGTGTTGGCGTGTTAACATTCAGTTTACTATAACTTCCCTCAGCTTTACTCCTGATTCCTGAGACTCTTCTGTCTCACATCTGCAGCTGATTTCAGGGGGCTGATTTTCAGGCTGCAGTGTCTGATGGGGGAGCGTAGCATCGGACCATCACAGCATCCAGCACTGTGTTTATCTCTGCTTCTCAAACAAAAGCCTCCCAGTTCCTGTCTGCTCAGTGCCTCAGATCCACAATCTGCTCTTCTCTTTCATTTCATCCTCTCCTCTTTTACTGCCAAGATGTGATCCCCCATCCGTTTACTGTGTAAAGAAGAGGATCTGCTCTGTTTCCTGACAGATGAAGTAAATTAGCAGGGCCAGATTAATTAGCCACAGGCTGCAGAGTGACCACAGTTTTTTTTTTTTGGTCAAATGTTTTTTTATTGAGTATTTCAGACCACAGTTAACAGGAGCTTGTTTTCTCTTTGGCCTCTGGACTTGAACACAGGCTGACTGGGAAACACATTTTGTTACTGGCTCACCAAACAATAATTTCTTTATCTATGTCACACCCTAGTGGTGAATGAGTGCACTTTTTAAACATTTTAGAAAATGTCACCAATTCGATCTACTGACTTACAGTTTATCCAAAACATCTAAAAGGCAACAATTCTGCAACAAGGAGTTTAGTTTCGCATCTTTTTAGGTCTTTATGGAATACCTTAGGGGAAATATGGTTATTGCAACAGCACAGCAACACACAGAAAGGCCCCGGGTCTGGATTCAAACCCAGAACCCTCAGACTGTGAGGTGGGAGTTAACCACTACACACCAGCTTGATATACAATATAAGTAATGCTGCTTAATGTTCTCCTCATGTTCCCACTGCGTGCTCCTCCCACAGTCAGTGTAGGTGAATTGCTGACTCTAAATTGCCGTAAGTGTGTTATGACCCCAAAGTCGTTGAACAATTTTTGATACATGTATGTTGAAATGTGTTTGTCTGTGCTGTTGTCCCTGTGTCCATGTGTGATGGGCTGCAGATGAGCCTGATTTGAACTATTTGTACTGTATTGTAAAATGTTGCTGATGGTTATCGGGGGCTGAGAAGAGAGAAGTCTCATTTATTTCATGTTGCCCCACAGTTTCCCCTGCAGGGGCCTGGCTGTAACACGTTTTTCTATGAGTGTGAGTTTTGTCTCTGTCTTATGTGTCAGCCCTGTGATGAACTGATGACCTGTCAGTTGGGACATAGGCTCCAGCCCCCTGCATGGAAGAGGCAAATGAGGGAAAGCGGTTCAAGTACCAGGAGTCAGAGAGAACGCTGGGAGGCTCGCTGAGTCTCCATCAAAGTGGGGTGTAGAAACTTTGCAGGTAATTCACTGTCCAAGCTCCAAACATGGAGAGCCATCCTGGACCAGGAGTGTTCTTTGGGCTGACGCTGCCGGGACATAAACAGTGGTCTGATGAACCAAGGCTGGGTCACCTGAGCGAGGGTCTGATGTTGAAACACCCAGAAACAGCACTGAAGATGTGTCCCAGCACTTCCCTCAGATGTATCTTAGATTCACATTATATATAATAAAATATAGTATTATATATTACACATATGTATATTTATTACATATAATATATAGTGTATTATATATTATATATAGTATTTGGAGAGCGCACATCTACGATAATTTCCTGGATCCACACCTTGAACCAGCCCTGCCTCAAAATCTAACTATGCCCCTTCCAAGAGACACCTCTCTATAATGAAAATCTCTCCAGAACTTTTAGTGTTTTTTTCTTTTCTTTTCTTATATATTCACAACTAAATGTTTCAAGCTTTGAAAAAACGTCTTATACTATCATTTATTAGGAGTTTAACACCCAAAAACAACCCTGCATCAGTCATATGTTCGTTCCAGTGATTAATGCAGTGAAATCACTCTCTTCAAACCAGTGGGAACATAGATCAGAACAGAATATAAAAGTTTATCGTATGAAATAATCAAAATTGTTGTTTTAGCTCCTCTGATGTAAAATCAAAGTTAGGTGTTGGGGTCTAGTAGAGGACAATACTCCTTATAAATCAACCAAAATGTAGTTTGAGCCCATTAATAGTAAGTCTGACAGCATGGTGTTATGTGCGCCACACCGACACCGACTGTAAATTTCATGTAGATAATCAAATACTGTATAACCATGCCCATGTCTTTAATAGTAACAGAAAGGATGACTCACTTTTACAGTGTTGGACGAGATGGTCTGCTTACTTTCCAAGAACTTCAAGTTGTTAAAATCTTTTATATTAACAATGGATCACATATGTAATGTGAAAGGACTGTATTATTTTATTATAATGAAATATATTAGAAAACGTCACATAACAGCTACAAATGCCACCCAGTTGAGTTACCTGCAAAAAGTGATTTAGCCCAGCTTATTCTGTTTTTGATACCTGCCATTTTTTATTGTTCAGATTTCAGTTTAAGTGTAATAAAAGTCACTCCTTCTTTCTTCACCTCGTCTCTTTGTTTGCATTTGGTTCCTTTTTTGAACTACACAACAAATTGACCTTAATACGGACCAAATAGTTTGCCTTTTTCAGCCTTCAGTCACCTTCACCTTCAGAAGGTAGCTGGCTCCTGCCGACGTTGTGCTTTAGCCCCAGCTTCAGAGCCTCTGCTGCCCAGGACAACAGTCTGGTTCTCCACCGGTGGTCCGGCTGACATCTGCCCCAACATTTGGGTCTTTTTTTTTGAGCTGCTAAATGCGAGATACTTCAGTTCAACAGCTATCTAATAAAGTCAGCGGTTAATCTGCTATCAGCTTTTTCCTGCAACAAACTATCATTATATCATCAGGAACATTTCCCAGTAGTTCAGCGTGAAATATTTACCATCTCTCAGGTTTTCACAAATCAACTACAACATGAATCTTCTACGATTAAAGGAGTTTCACTCAGGTAGGTGGCAGGACATGAGAAGACACCTCAATGTCCTTTGTATGAAAGCCGGAGTCAAAAACATGAGGACAACAAACATGTCAACAATTTATTCAATGAATCAACATTCCTGTGTAAGATCATCAGTTTTTTGTAGCACCATGAACAGATACATCAGCATCTCTAGAACATCAGAGCAGATAAAAACTACTTTTTATTCACTTTAATAAGACAATTCATTCGTCCTACATTCCCTTCATGGAACATTTCTCATATTAGATCATGTTCATTCCCTGCATGCCTGCCCTCCTCTCCACTGCTTTTTCCAGTCCCTTGTACAGACTTAAAAACCACTTGAACCAATCATGTTTTGTAGCTGTTATTTTAAGCCAGAAGTCGAGACCCCATCTGTATCAGGGTCAGATATTCTAACAGCCTTAAAGGGAACGCTTCATGGGAAGAAGGAGAGCTCTGGGCTTCAACATTATTTACAGTCCAAGATTACAATGAATCAGGCTGCATTTTTGGATCATGAAAACCAGTCAAAATATCCTTCAATAATGAAGATCACTTTGCAGGAATTTATATTCTGATTAAACAAACTGCACAGCTTGGCATATTTATGGAGTGCACCAGGCGAGCTCCATCTTCACCCCAGCATCGTGCAGCCTGGGCACGTTTAGGGAAGGAGCCAAATGAAGGGAGTGAATTGAGAGATTTGGATAAGAGTCTGAAAGAATGACATATTGCTTTTGAATGCTTCGTAAAGATCTGTCAGAAAACGGTAAACACATTGGTGCAGATCTCCATTAGAGCTGACAGGAGGCCTCTTGCTGAGCGAGCTAATTGTTCCCACTGGCAGATCCAGACATCAACAAAACGTTTGGGAATTGTGAACTTAAAACACCCAAAAATCCAGAAGGGTGATGTCATTAAACTGCACGTGGACGATGTTTTATGCTTTACCTCAATAGGGGAAAAGGGCCAGAGAGAAAAATCTTCCACTTTTTGTTGACACGTCATTTGCTCACGACTGTTTTATTTTCATTTTGATTGAAGGTTCATCCGAAAATGAAGGTTCAGTCATCATCTACTCACCACCATGAGGATGGAAAGTCAGGTAAAGTTTGCAGCAAAACAGCAGCAACTGAAGAAGACGAGTTTTACAATGTAAAAAAAAAAGACCTAACAAACATAAAATGACTTCATGAGCTGAAATCTTCACTGGAGCCTCTAAGGGGTCCTTTACACGACAACCAATTCAACCAAATCAGCATTAATATAAGCTTTAAGGACTTTAAAGTTCACGGTTCAAGACGGAATGTGTGTTCCTGTACAAAGACGTCCTATCCTATCACCACAGAGGTGACAGCAGCAGCAGCGAAGGTGAAGATTGTCAGAGGAGAAGAAGAAGGAGGCAGAGAAAACACAAATAAAGCCAAACAAACTTCATCCTGTGAAGCTCTACCACATGTCTTCAACTTATCTTCCAGTGAAGCTAATGATGTCCAGCTTCAGACAACAAGATCACGATGTTTGGACGGATTCAAACCTTCACGGTTGAATCGTTACGAAACCTCCAAAACAGATCGTGTCAAGTTTAAAGGAGGGCAAATAAAGCAAACTCAAGCACTTGATGGAATTCATAAACATTTCCGTCCCTCCCTCTAACAATACGAGACCCTCTCTGGGATCAGGTTTAGTGCAGCATCAGACAAAGCTATAAATAGGCAGCACAGACCGTTGTCTATCAAACAGAGGTGGTTGCCAGGTGCAGGGTGTGTATCACACAGACCTGAGAAGAAGCCAAGCAGCATCTGGAGAGTGTCACTCAGTGCTGCTGTGACAACGCCACTGCTTGTGAAATGAGACGTTCCTCAGTCGACATCACCAGAGGAACGTCTCATTTCACATTTTAACAGCTCCTCAGCTTTTACAGTATGAACCTGTTGTAAAAAATGATTTGCAAAATCATTCCAACATTTTTGAAACGTGTTGCTGGCATCAAATTCATAATGAGCATATAAATTTTAAAAAACAATGAATTTTCTCATTTTCAACATTTGATATGTTGTCTTTGTGCTATTTTCAATGAAATATGGGGTTTCAATGTTCAACAAATCATCACATTCTGTTTCTATTTACATTTTACACAGCATCCCAACTTTTTTGAAAACAGGGTTGTAATCTGCAAGTTTAGTGACTTGCATGATTGAATCCACTAACCTGTAGTTGACAAAAAACACTACTACTGTTCTGGTGTTGTCTCCTTGAGCTCTGACACGTATTTAGTTTAAATAAATACCCTCCCCAGAATTAGAAGCACATCATTCTCTTGTAGTGCAGGTTACACTTCTATTTATTTAAATGGAAAACCTTAAGTGCTATTTAAGACTTTTATAGCTGCGACTTATAAATGTGATTATGTAAAGGTGCTTTCCTTAGCAACAACTGACCCCAACTAAAGGATACCCTTCACATCCTGATCTCTACCATGCTAGTGACTGGGATACTTCATGATGGAGGAAAATAAAGGGAGTGATTTCGGGAAGAGGCTATTTCTAATTTAAGATCATCTCCTGGCAACAGGTTAAATGTCACATTTGTTTTCATGCACACAATAAAACAATATGTATAAATAAATAGACCACGGATGCATCATAAGGTGAGGTACAGTTCAAACTATCATCACGAGTGTAGGCTGTTAAAGGAACAGTTCAACTAAAAATCACAGAAAGATCCCAAACTGATTTTAAAAGACGTTACAACCTTTATTAACATTATAGCATCACTATAGCAAATAATGTCTTTTCAAATCAGCCTGGTATCTCAGAGCTTCTGGAGACTTGGATTACGCCGTACGAGCTGCATGGAGCCAATTTATACATTTTTTAATGTTTCAAAACAACTTCTTCAGTAGTTTAGGAGAATGCTGCAACGCTGTTTTACTGTTTATGTTTACTGAAGCTCTACAAATGTTCTGTGGACTAAGAAACTTCACCTTCCATCGGCGCGGCGGAGAGTAGATAATGACTCATTTTTCATTTCTGGGTGAACTGTTCCTTTAATGCTAACACCAATGGCATAATTACAAATGACTTATCCTAACTATAACTACTTAAGGTGTTTGAACTGCAGTAATTATTTTAAATAGTGCCAGCTTGTATGAAGCATTAAGACGATGACTGCATTTAATTTGGGCGAGTACAGCACCAACACCACTCCAACAGAAGAGGCTCCTCTGTCTCTGCTGTGGTGCTTTGCTGTACTTTTATCAGACTTGTGCAGCAGCTCTGTGAGACTTCAGTCTTTCTCAGACCCAACTCCTTCTCCAGGTGACACTCACTGATAGCAGAGGTAGCTGATGATGAGTTTCGGTATGTGCAGTTGACCTATGACCTTCAGAGCGCTGGTGCCCAGCTGCTTCCTCACCGCCAACCGGCTGAGCTGCTGCAGACTCATGGGAGTGGCTACAGGCAGAAAAAGAGAGATACAAGTGTTCAGAATATATAAGTAGGTAGAAGTAATTGGTAATTCAGTGTAACTGCAGCCTTTGTAGAGTACTGTATGTCTGATAATTCTTTTAATATAAATATGGTGTTTTGAAAGAGTTCATGCTCCACACTGGGCTCCACTTTCTCTTTAAGTGTAAATCATCACCTTTTCATATGCATCCAGTTACAGCAGCTAATATGTGACTGACTGTGTGTTTTAGCATCATGATGAACAACAGGTATCTGTCAGAGACTTGAAATGAAAGGTGATCCTTGCCTGCCATCTGCTGGTGCTATGCTAACACTACAGTGTTGCACAGGGTTAACTACACAGAGTCGGAGATCTAAGCTTCTAGAATGTATCCAGATCAGTTTTAGAATGTTTGTACATCAAAATCTGCATGAAATGCATTTTTTTGCAAATTGAATCCAAACCACTTTAGGAGGCATCTCAGTCTAGATGCTCTGGCTACTAAAATCTGATGACAACGTCAAATCCAGAGTGAAGGAACTGCAGGGAGGCTGAGCAGAATCCAACAGTCTGTGGACAGACGCTGACATAAACAGTCTGATCTGTGACTGGGCAGAATGATTGTTTGCAGTGTGAGGTGATGAAGCTCCATCCCCCATACTTCCATGTTACAAAGCAACATCACCAGCACACACCGTATATATGTATTGTTATATATATGTATCTGACATGGTGACATGCAAACCCTGATCTGATCACAAGCAAACAGCAGTGTGGACAGTCTTATGGGTCTGATTTAAGGAATAGGTCTGATTGGCCTGCAGTCTGAAAAAAGCCTACACACTGACACAATGTGAGCCTGTGCATTAGTCACATCACAGGATGTGCAAATGTTTTTTTTTTGGTGCTTGATAGAAAAGGAGAACTCTGGTGGTTCTCATTTTCTTCCATGAGTGATCTACAAGAGAAGTGTGTCTGATAGAAGAGCATAGAATTTGTTTTAAGAGTTGTTGGAGAGTTTGTGAGTGTGTGTCTCAGAGCAGCCAGTGTTGTTTGATATGCCAGCTATACTTTTAGCATCAGATCCCAGTTTCAGATTCTACGTCACCATAGCGACTTCATGGTAAATCATAAGCCTCGTCTCCGGAGGAGGAATAATCCAGTAGATGTGTGTATTTTACATTTGATCATATGAGCTGTGCTTCTTCTTGTGGTCATCAACTGAATTGGAACTGAACTATTTCACCAAGTGGATTGAGCTCTGGGACTGTGGGACCTTTGTTTTAGCAGGTGACACATATTTCATAACAACCTGCTATTTGCTTTGCTGTTTTGTTTGGTTTCTTCTTTTTTATGATAATTATTTGACAGACGTGATTCTAACTGGCAGCTCTCTTCATTTAAATGAAGCTACAGAAACCCACTAGAGATGACGTTCTAGAATGATTTGTTAGTTTTTTTTAAAGTCATCTGGAGAAAATTAATGTTTTCTTTGTATCACAATATATTTCACAGAAAATAAAAACATCACAGTGTCAGTTTTTGCCTCTATGGTGTATCCCCAGCCCAAATGTTAAAGCTTGTTTTCCTTGCATCTCTAACTTACTCTCATAAAAGCGCAGACAGGCTGCAGAAGACGAACCCGGCGTGGTGTAATCAACGGGTTTCCTGTCGTGCTGATCTCTGGCGTAGATGTTGGCCCCGAACTCCACGAGTAGCTCTATCATCTCAACTCTCATGTTTTTGGCAGCGTGGTGCAGCGGAGTCTCATGTAGCCTGGCAGCGTTCACTTTAGCACCTGAAAGGAAAACAGTCATGTCAGCTCCTGATGGATAAGGTTTGTGTTATTCTATGTTTTCATTATTGTATACAAATCTCAAGACACTGTGTTTGTTTGTTCACTGTCTGTCTTTCACTTCAGTCTGACTTACTTTCTGTGGCTCTCAGCTACAAGCCTATTGGTTCCTACTGAGGATGTAAATCTTTGAAACCAGCTCACAAACATGTAGCTTCATTTTTAAAACAGTTACTTCTGAAAACAGCTGGTCGCTGTAGTTTTTATCAAATTCTACTCAAACAGGAGGAAAGTGTGCGTTTGTTGGGGACTATTTTCAGCGGTGGATTAATCCACCTTTGGTGCTCTGGGGGGTATTTTGTCACGGCAGGACGGTGTACTGAGGATTTAGTCTAAATAAACTACAGTGTGTGTTCATGTTAATGAACACCTCACTCAGTGCCACAGTGTGGATCAGTAATGTGTTTTTAATAAATGGAGGTCTAAGAAACAGGAAGAAGATAGATCAGGCTTTGTGGTTTTGAAAAAGAACACAACAATCCTGATCCTGAAACCTTCATGAACCGTATGTTTATTGTTTTATAATTAGACTTCATATGAATACGTTCCCGTTTACCACTTTTCAAAGGAACACATATTGTTTCATCATATCAACTGTAAGGAAACAATTCAGTTCCAGTCATTCTGACTCAAACACCACTAACCTTTTTTAAACACCTACTCAAGAATCATGTGTCTTCTAGTTACCTTTCTATATTTTATACATTATTACTTTATATGTTTTGTTACATGATTAATGGAAGAATTGCACAAAGATTCTAAATAGAATAGTCAAATATGAATAAGTGCCTTAAATCTGTTGAGTATATCATTCAAAAAGTATGAAGACTGAGGCTTTTTCTATGTTGTTTTATACAAGCTTGTAGAAAATGTGCTACATCAGCATATATAACTTTATCTAGATATGAAATGACTGATATCATGTATACTTAGTGTCTGGTTGCACAGTTTCAGCTGACGTAGTTAGGTGTTTTTTTTATAGCCCAGCTATCCTGTCCTCAAGTTACACCAGCACTGGATTCACAACCTAAGATCCACCTTACATTTAAAATATGACCTACAAAACCTGAGACATGATTCAAAGTTGAAGTCATGCAACATCTGGTTTGGTTAATCTCCCCATCCTGCTTTACACTGATGCTCACCTGCATTGAGCAACACTTTAACACAGTCTGTGTGATCATTGGCACAGGCCACATGCAGCGGGGTCCCGTAGTAAAGGTCATACGCCTCCAGACAAGCATCCATGGCAATTAGGAGCTTCACACAGTCTGCGTTTCCTTAAAAATGACAAGAGGAAAATATGGTGTCATAGAAGTTCAAAATGAGATTGTCAGTCCTAAACAGGTGGGTTAGTTTATTTCACTGAAGCTCAAAGGCATATGAAGGGAGCTGAGCGACTCACCTCCCATGCAGGCCTCATGGAGGGGTGAGGCCGTGCGAGAGGTGAGAGCAGGGTTGGCCTTGGCGCCATGCTCCAGCAGGAGACTCACACACTCCAAACTACCCGCCGAACTGGCGTCACACAGCGGAGTGCTCCCATCTACGTTCCTCGCATCCACCTGAGGTGCAGCATATGACAGAATCATCTTTCCTCACTCTGTCTAATAAAGCTGCCAAACTCTGTTCTGGGTCTTTTCTCAGTGTTTGTATGCTTTGCTCCTTCTGGGTTCACTACAATAATCCGAGCATCATCACAGCTTTACGGATCAGTTCACCCAAACATGTTTACTGCCATTTAAAATCAATCAAATCATGGAGCTTCTAAAGATGTGGATCACACTGTATGAGCTGCATGTTTTCTTCTTCTTCAGTTATTTATGAGAATATTGCACTGCTGTTTTGCAAGAACATTTGTTAAAGCAAGAAAGAATAGTGTGGGATATTAACGGATTGAGTTTATTGCAAAGCTTGTTGTTTTCCACATCCGTGTTATGGCAGACAGACATATGTGTGTCTCCGTGGCTCACCTGGGCTCCAGCGTCCAGCAGCAGCCGAACACACTCGGCCTGTCCACGGAGGCAGGCCTCGTGAAGCGGTGTGATGGAGTCCACCGCCACGATGTTGACTGAAGCTCCGCTTTGGATTAGGTGCTGCAGGTGGGCGGCCTGGCCCAGGGAGGCTGCTTTGTGCACCTCTGTTCTCTCTGACCAGAAGCCTGCAGGGTGGAACAGATGAGCATGAGTGTCTAAATACGGACCTTAAGTTGTCTGCTTTCATTCTTCTAATTGTGCTGTAACGATCTAGTTTAATGTGAACTACTTTAAGGAGAATCTATGAAAGCTCCCATTTAATTAATATGTAAACTATGAAGGAGCAAAATGATTCAACCCCTATTTTATAAAAGGCTCATGTATCAGCTGTTTGCAATAACAAAATCACACAAGAACACTTTTAAATACCTCAAAACAACAGATTTTGTTTTCCACATTCAACACTACTTTTACTGACTACTGCAGTCTCTAAATGATCCAACCCCCTGAATATCATCCCTCATAAGAGACACTGTGTGGAGCCATGAAACCAAACTGGAACTTTTAGAGCCTATGGATCAGCTGTATGCCTGGAGGGGGAAGAGTGAAGCTGATGCTGAAAAGAACACCCTACCTACAGTGAAGCATGGCGAGGTCTCAGTGATGCTCTGGGGCTGCTTTGCTTCCTGGACCACTGGAAACCTGCAGCGTGTAGAGGGTCAGATGGATTCCATCAAGGATCAGGAAATCCTAGAAAAAAACATCTCCATTGTGAGGAAGATGAAGCTCGGCCGTCATTGGATGTTTCAAAAGGACTAAGATCCCAAGCAGACCTCAAAGTCCACCAAGGCTTGGTTTCAGAAGAAGTCCTGGATCATTCTAGAGGCCGTCACAGTCGCCTGACTGGAATCTCATTGAAAATATCTGGTGGGATTTGAAGAAGGCGGTTGAAGGACGTAAACCCAGGAATATTCCAGAACTTGACACTTTTGTCCATGAGGAATGGGATAAGATTCCTCAGGAATGCTGCCAGAAGCTGGTGTCTGGATCTGGATCACATTTGCAGCAGGTCAGAGCAGCTAAAGGGTCTCTACTAGAGTACGAGAGACACTTGTCACTGGATCATATGAGACTGCAGGAGTCAGTAAAAGGAGACTTTTGTTGTTAGATTTAAGAAACACACATGTAAAATCCCAATGACCTCCATCTGTCATTGAGACAGTTTGCAGCTGAGTGTGAAGCGGCTGGGATGAGAATCAGCACCTCCAAGTCTGAGGCCATGGTTCTCAGCCAGAAAAGGATGGATTGCTCCCTCCAGGTTAGGGATATGTTTCTGCCCCAAGTGGGGGAGCTCAAGTGTCTCGGAGTCTTGTTCATGAGTGAGGGAAGAATGCAGCTCCTCCACATCAAGAGGAGTCATCTGAGGTGGTTCAGGCATTTGGTTAGGATGCCTCCTGGACACCTCCCTGGGGAGGTATTCCAGGGTAGACCCTGGACGCGCTGGAGGGATTATATCTCTCAGCTGGCTTGGGAACGCCTTGGTGTAACCCCAGAAGAGCTGGAGGAGGTGGCTGGGGAGAGGGAGGTTTGGGCCTCTCTGCTGAGACTGCTGCTCCCACGACGCTGACCCGGATAAGCGGGAAAGAAAAGGGATGGAAGGATGGATGGACTGTAATATCTGTTGTATGGAGCCATTTAAACTGTTCTTAATTGATCTGGTTATTGCAAACAGCTGATAAATAGTAGAATTAGCCACGAAACCTAACATTCAATGGGGGCTGAATAATTTTGCTTAAACATGTATGTATATCGTAGTAAAGTCTATTAATGTCATCATTATTATTGTCTCTATCAAATATTGCAAAACAAGGAGCACAAGCTAAGAGCCTTCTGTATATTGAAGACTAGAATTTTAACCACAATTAATACAACAGATAAGATCATGAATATCATCTGCACGAGCAAATACAATGTTCATTTTAATTTTTAAGTGGACGCAGTCGTACTACATGCTGAATATATGTTGTGTATTATATGCTGTATATTTTGTTGGCTCCTCATACACTATTACAAACCCTTGGTGACATTAGTAACACTAATAAACGCGGAATATGAGCTAATAGTTAGGAAGTCATAACACAGTAGTTGTTAATAGCTAGCTAGCTTGTCCTCAAAGTGCGTCAGAATCCAAAAAGATGACTGTTTCACCGGCCATGTTGTCTTTACATCATACTTACCGATATCCCCAAAGAAATACGGCCGAGAATTTTCTATTTCCATCCTTTGTCTGTTTTCTCCGCGCAGATTTAACGACGTCAACGAAGAAGCAGCGACACGAGATGTTTGTAAACAACCGCGTCCTGGTCATGTTTACGCACGGCATGAGTCATGTGACCTACCTGGAAGTCGAAGCGCATGCTGGGACTAGTAGTGTTTACACTAGGAATGGTAATTTCATGATTTGTGAAGAATGGAAGAAAGACACTCCCAGCAAAAAATGAGCTGAACTCTTTTCATCATATTTTGTTCAATTATTCTTTGTTTTGTTGAACAGAGACAAAATATGTGCCAGTAAAATACAAAACCATGTGATGTGTGTCTGTGTAAGCATGTTTGACATTTCCTGACAGTCTTTTTGAGGGGGGGATAAAAAAAGCAAAAACATAATTAATAAATAAACAAATAAAAATAATAACATAAAATAGAGTAATTCCATCATGATTTTTAAAGTCCCTCGTCAGTCATTCATGTCTATCTGCTCTAAAGTTAATCAGATTTTTTATTTGCCCTGTCGTAAAACTTTTTCATATTAAACCTACATGTACACACAAAAGACACTAGTGTGTCTGTGTGTGCAGGCTTTTAGGTGCATTGACGAACCAAACTGTCAGACTAGTTGAATTACACAGAGTCCTGAACTAAGTGACAAAACATTATTCGTCTCTGTGATCTGCGTATGATAATGCTGTGTTTGAAGAGTGAGGCTGTCATTGTTTCAAAATGTCTCTAAACATGTCTAGATTTCATGAACCTGTTGTCAGAATCAGAAAGTCAGAATCACTCTGGAGTGATGAGTCACACTTTAAGCAGTGTACCGATGCTCCAGAGCGATGTCTTCGCAGGTGAGGTGAAAAATACCCAGAACGCCTCTGTGAAAAATATGAGGGTGTTGAGCGTGAGGACAGGAGGGTTTTTGAATGAGACAGCTGCTTGCCCATCTTCCCAGGAGTCCTCTGGTAGGTTTGATGTCAGAGGTTTACCCTCTGCTGTCGCCCTCTTCTCTGAAGATGCAGATCCAAGCAATTCCTCTGTTGATGAAGATCCAGCTGCCTGTTTCTCTGATGGTTCAGTAGCTCCTGCCTCAGAAACAGCTTGACTATCTGATGGAGAACTACATCACTGCTCTGCTGAAGACGATTCACAGATTCTTTCTTTTGGGTCAAGTATTATTTTTGTTGCTGCTGGCGGCCCAGTGAGGAGAACTGATGACTTCTTTTTCTTTTTTTCTGATTAACTATGTCTTACAACTTTGATATGCCATTTTAAATAAAGACATGGAATAAATAAATACAACGGAGTGATTGATTGCAGTTGAGACTATAAAAGGGTAATTTAAAAAAATATGATCAACTGTTTGTGTCTTTTTTGAGTGTATGTATTCATCATGATGTATACTTCTACATAATACAAGGTCATTTTTTTTACCATTTCCAACAAAATAGTCAAATGTGTTTGTATCCAATTCTTGACAAAAAAACAAGGTACTAATATTTACCTAGGGGTACGAGGTAACAAAGAATAACCATATTAAAGAACAATACAATTGCTTCATGTAAAGTTTGACAATAGTGTCTAATTTGTATTTTGAATTGTTTATTTAATTTTAGTCCATACCCAATACTGTACCTAAGTACAAAATAATTTCCATTTCTTGCACATCAATTCCACTATATTTCAAATATTTTTTTTAATCACACTACATTGGTTACATTAAAATGACTATTTCATACATAAAATACATTGTGCCTGATTGCTGTATCCTGGGAATGACATGTGGACCTAGCCTAACCACCTAACCATCCATTAGCAATGGCTCCTCACATCACGACATCACCACCAAAACGGTCCACTTCCTGGCTGTATGCTGCAGGATAGCGTTCCCCACGGCGACGATACAAACGCCTACGACCATCAGCTCTGTGCAAGTTAAATCTGGACTTGTCACTAAATGTGATCTGCCTCCACTGTGCAATGCTCCATCAGCAATCAGCATCATCAGCATCTTAGTACTTCCTTCACCACTGTTTGAAACATGTTACAATTGAATGCAGGCACATGGGGGCTTACTGCAAATTCTCCCCAATTGTTACTTCACAATAAAAGCTCTCCGATTGTTGTAGATGCTCTTATTGTGAGGTACAGGAAATCAATGTATTTTTCGAGGTTGCTAAATAAAAATAAAATCCAAGAATACAGACAATGACACAAATAATAAACTCTCTTTTATAAAACAACAAGTTATATTTATTAGAGCTGAAATCCAGGTGTTATCCATGAAGCAGAAGTGAAACATCAACATCCCTGCATATCCTTAAACTCCTGATTGAGCTCTTCCAGCTTGGGTCGAGTAAGAGCAGTAGTTACTTTCTTTTGCTTGTGCTGCCTCTTGTTGAAGACTGACAAATGTATTGATCCACAGTTTTATAACCGATTTCAAA
This sequence comes from Chaunax sp. Z400, assembly GCA_037577475.1. Lineage (NCBI taxonomy): Eukaryota > Metazoa > Chordata > Actinopteri > Lophiiformes > Chaunacidae > Chaunax > Chaunax sp. Z400. The sequence continues at coordinate 5,579,050 of CM075204.1, forward strand.
TGGTGCTAGAAGGCTTCAGCGGGCTCTAAGCACCAGAGGAAATCAGTTATCTATTAGTGGGTAAAGAGGAAGAGGAGGGAGGAGGAACTGATGTCTTGTGCTTGTCCTCCTGAGGATCACTCACTGCCGGAGCTGTCCTCCTGTCTCCAAGAACACTGATTTCAAATGGTGCTAGACAATGGGAACACACATCTAAACCACCACGTGAAACCAGCTTCTGGGGGAAGACGTGTTTTGGTCTTGGATCACAGCTGCAGCGGTGAGATGAACTGACGGCAGGAAGTAGACATGCTAATAAGGTTTCGCTACCTCCTTTGGGATGGCATGCAGTAGAATCATTACTCGATTCTGACGAAGAGCCTGTTCACACCTGGGGGTCACATCCGTCCTGGGTGATCTGATCACAGCTCAAAGCTAGGCTGTTCATGTACAACTCCAGTCACCACTTGTGATCAGATCTCTCTTCCCCGCTCAATAAACATGACATCACTGGAACAAACAAACAAAGTTTTTAACACGAAATGACTCAATGTATAACATTTGCTGAATTTAGTTGCCCCCCGTTAGGTCTGCCCCGACACTGCCAGGTTATAAATCCTGTCTTAAAACCCACTTTTATTCATTGGCTTTTAACTTAGTCTGAGTTTTCTACGTGTGTTCTTGTGGTCTTACTGCTTTTTAATGTAAGCTTTGTGTTTTTTTTATTATGCGACCATATTATTTAAGGACTGTACAGCACTTTGGTCAACTTAATTGTTCTAAAATGTGGTTGTAAATAAAGCTGAGTTGAGTTTCAGCGCACGTCAATGGAATAGGTGTGACCCAGGACAGTGATCACTAGTGATCATATCACTAGGATGTTCATACCAGGTCTGAACAGACTCACGGTCATCATTTCACAACAAAAAGCCTGTTGATTCTCAATAAAAACAGAAAAAGTAGGCATGAAAAACATAAAAATACTTATTAACATTACGATCGTTACTACTGCTCCTAAATTCTACAACTACTACTACTAATAATAACCTAAATCTGCATGAGAGAAATAATAAGGCCTATTCTTTGGTAAAGCATAACAGATTAATGAAGACATTCAGCTATACTTCAAAAACACACACAGTATCACTTGTAGCCAAGTTCGTTCAGTCGTACTCTTCAACTCATCCCTGTCGATCGTCCATCTGTAAATCTGTCAGCAGAGGAGCTGCTCTGTCAGAGCAGGAGAAATGTGGTAATGCTCCTTACTTCGAGGAGTCTGTCTTGAACATGAATGGGGTTGTCATGGTAGCGCAGTGACATAGACGGCTGGTATGTGTAAATCTGCCTCCAGCAGCAGAGATGAATACAAACAGAACAGAGATCACAACAATCAAGGCTGACTGCACACAACAGCATCACCTGCATAAGGAGATGTTCATAGGGAGGGTTGTTCCAGCTCCATACAGACACACGGTGTTCTCTAAGACATTCAGTGCTTCATAATGGGTACTTACTTTATTCTATACCATGTCTGGTTACTCACATCCTCATCCTCATCGCCACTGATCCTGCAGGGAAGAATACAGAAGAATGAGATGACAACAAAGTCACTGTGAATGGATGCATTCATGTGTATTTGTGTGTAGTGTACACACCCCTTATGCCACTGAATGCAACCGATTGTGCCTGTGAGGCAGGTATGGATGGTCATGACACACACTTACAGTAATGTGCATGTAGCAGAGATGCACATCTCCCATGAATCAACGCTCCATTCTACAGATGTACGGGAGAAATAACCGTAAATTTTATTAAATCTTTAGCAAATTGCTACTTCAGTGATCAAATCCTAAGTCAGATTTGTCCAGTTTAATCAATAAAATGAAGAGAGGTTTTGCTTTGAAGACAAATTTGCCATTTAGCCCCTGTGGTAAGCTATCCAAAGTAGCACAGCATAGAGTTTAAAAAAAATAATGGTGGCCAATTTACCTGGAAATTCATACAGATTTTGAAACACAAAGTAATACAAAAGCATCTACTCAGCCCTCACTAACTTAAACAACTTGCTGGCTGATTTTATCAGCTCTACCTAATGAGGTGCTCATTGTTGATGTTGCATGTTGCAATGCAGTGTTGAATGAAACGATTGAAAATGTCGTCTCCACTTGACTTAAAACAAAAAACCTGTAAATAAGGTCTTTAACATGCACTTGATTGCTTTACACTTGATAATATTGTGCTAAAAGACTGAGACTAAGCTAACATGTCTCATCAAAATGTCAGCATCAACACCAGTTTTTCTTGTCACACAGGACTGTTTATGTAATGCAGCGAGGAGCTAGACGTCCTATTACTGTTACCTATTAGTCTGAATTTTCCGTGAATCCTATAAATGGAAACATTCTGGATCACCAGATCCAGAATTGTACTTGGATCCAGATCAGACTCTGATGTGTGCTAGATCTGTTATCCATGAAGTTAGAAGATAAAACCTGACCAATTCTCGTCACTCACTTACACAAAAATGTCATTTGAAACCTGATGCCTAAATTAAACGGCTTGTTAAAGGGCCTGTGTTGTGTTGACGTCATCACACCTCTGGTTCCTCTGAACAAAAAGTGGAGCTCCAATTAGAGAAGTGTTCAAACAGAGACAGTGTGTGCGGCGTCTCGTATCACAGCCGTTTGTGGGAACCGGTGCCCAGCACTTATGTAACCGGTCGGGTCGTCAAGACAACAAGGTTACAGCAATTTGCTGCATTGTCCTCACAGGTGTTTGACAGAATGGTGTCAAACGATCCATAATAATAGAAGTGTTAGAAGCTATGTCTATCAGCACATCCAGGTTGGTATTCTGGCTTTCATGACATCCTGCTGTTATAGAGGGGGTGGGTGGGGGTGCAAGTGTAAGGAGCTGGACAGCATCTCAGAGCTGATGAAGCACATATGACCTCACACTGAGAGGCACTTTAATGTACACAATTTTTGTCATGCTGTCACATGTGGCGTTAACACGCCTGAATCCTCCAGTTCTGCTTACAGGCACAAGAGGGCGACATGACATCAAGGAGCATCCATGCTACCCTGAGAAATAGTTACTATGGCGATGTGAAGTAGAGGTTCTCATCTCTGCTGTCCTCAGTTTACGGAGGTCAAAGATCAGGGTCAGTGCAGCAGCAGGCAGAGATACAACCTAATGTTAGTCATCCAGGAATAACGGCACCACACGGCAGATAGGAGTGAAGATTATATCATAATATTATTACATGTTATAAGTTTAGATGTTTGCACATATGATGGGAACATCTTACTCTACAGTATAATGCAGTTTAATGCAATCCAACAAAGGTGATCACCCATGTTTGTCTGTCTGTGTATGAGATGTCTCAAAATTATTATTAACGCATTTAAATTAAATTTCATGGAGGTCAAAGGAGGAGCTGATTAGAATTTGAGGCAGAACCGGATTCTGGATGTGGATCCAGGACTTTTTTTTTCTGTTAACATTGCAAGATAGAGCGTAGTTTGACCTTTCAGTGAATTTATCAATGAATAATCTATAGATGTAGAAAAAGAAATACATATATATATGTATATGTATATATACACACTGTACATGTTTATACAGTATATATAGATATATTTATACAGTATACTCTATATACTTATACTGTATACTATATACTTTCTTTATATGCATCCATACTTCAGCACACCATTGTTAAAATGTATTTATATTACATCTGAGGCACTTTATGTTGATATGTTTATGTGTGTTTATTCATTTATGATATGTATGCTCTTTATGTAAATATTTGACATCATCTGAGCGCATATGTCACTACTTGCTCCTTCACATGTTAAACTGCATTTCGTTTACTTTTACTGGCAAATGACAACAAAGTTGAAACTAATCTAATGAAGTTGTTTTAAAAGTCACTGGTGATGTCATCATTTAGGTAGCAGTGGTGTTAAATGATTGTTGTTAATCCATTATTTAGACAGCGCTGCTGAACATGTCGGTAAAACATCACAAGACACTGAAGCCACTGTGTTACACGCCACGCCTCTTTTGCTTGCGGCTGTAATTTAAAACACACACTGGAGTGTCATTATGTCGCCATTGTTCTGTTCAGCATGTAGATAAACAAAGGCGCTGTAGAAGGATCTTCGGTATTGCACAATCTCTTGTGCAGAACGGCTTTTAAACAAAATGATGAGGTGCAGTAAAGGAGAAACAACAGCCTCAAATCTCCAGTGTAGTTCCACACAATGATAAACCAAAGAACTACAGGGGATCATAATGAATGAACACCACAGGAAGTAATCTTCTGTCCCATCTCACTTCCTCTCTCTTGATCTCTTGATCAAACAAACACATTTACATTTAATTTCTTCTCTCCTTTCTTTCATTTGTCTTGCTGATGTTTCTTTTAAACAACTCTAGCTCACTAAAGGACGGCAGTATCTGAACCACATCCATCATTCCTGGGAGGGGATGGAGGGCCCTGTACCAGGGCAGCCCTGTCCTTAAAGAATCTGTGCACACCACTGTCTCAAAGAAAAAGTACCAACAATTTGCTGAAAGGATTTTGAGAGAGTCAGACTTGAACTCAAAGAAAATGGAAAGAAGAGAGGCTGACCCAAACCCTGAACCCGCATCAGTTCCCTGCAGTATGAAGGCAGGAGGGAGAAACACACTGGCCTCGTTTTCCTTCTCCCAGGAGAAAGGCTTCCTTGTGGAGGTGAGGCGGGCGCTTGTTGTCTGCTCGTACTCCGGCTTCCTGTCGTATTCTCTCCCAGGATGTGACGGAGGCACACACAGAGACACACACACACACACACACACACACACACACACACACACACACACACACACACACACACACACACACACACACACACACACACACACACACACACACACACACACACACACACACACTCTGTCATGAATGGCAGGCTCTGGCCTCTATGGGTGAGGGTGATGTCATCCTCCCTGCTGCTCCATCTATCCATCCACACTGCGTCTGTACCAGGAAGGAGAGAGGTAGAATGACGTTAACTGATGACGACGCATGTTTATTTATGATGATTTCTTTTTTCTTTTCTTTTCTTTTTTGCTGAGTCATGGTGCAATACTTCAGTGTCCTGATAACGGGGCTTCTTTCATAACATCTACTTTTGGGGTCAGAGACGCGTCTTTTCTGAGTCATTGTTGTATCCTGTAAGTAAAGATGTCATGGATGCTGCAGCTAACCTCAAGGAAACGATGGCTACTGGAGGGTTGTGACGGAGGGTGTAGGAGGAGCAGGAGCAGCATCGATACAATATATGCACAGGATGCTCACACCATTTAGCAACAACCATTAGTCACACTGCAGCACCACTGTGCCTGCTACAGGCCGCATCATCACACACCTTGGGGTGAGAAATGGGGAGCGGGTGATGTGTGAGTCGCTGACAGGTTTCTCTCAATGTTCCTCTTAAAGCTTCAGAAGATTACAAAAACACTTTTTGTGCATGAATTCACACACGTGGGCATCTGTGTTTAATCACCACTGTACAATAATCAGTCTAACTAGACTCAGTAGAGTTCATACCTCTGCTAAGGTCAAACAGTCGCTCACACAGTCTGTCTACATCTTTGTCTGTGACCTTTATGTCCCATAATGCTAATTTATAAAATAAATTCCTGGGTCTGCCGCTTCTTCCAGACCTGCACCGACATGTAATGGGTTCTAGTCAGAACGATCCCCACTGCTCCAAAAAGTTTCATAAAATCAGTCCAGTGGTTCCAGTAGAAACCTTTTCTAGATCAATGATGCGGATTGAAAAATCTGCTGTGGTGACCCCTAATTGGGAGCAACCGAAAGAAGATGTTTTTGTATAATATATAATATATCGCAGTGTTAGGAAATTAACTAAAAATCATTTGGATCCACCCCTCTATCCGGATTCTCACCAAAATGTAACGGATTCTTTCCTGGCCCAAGCAACAACCTTTCAGAAGCTTTTGTGTAAAATCCAAGCTTTTGCACAACCCTGCAAACAAACCAACCAACAAACCAACAAACAAAGAAGTGCACTCAGAGCATATACTGCAAGAGCTGGAGAAATTACCTGAGTTAAAATTGCACTGCCTCACAAAAATACAAATGACAAAGCCCCTTCCATGACAGTATATAGTTTATCCTTCATGTTTGTTTTCAATTATTTCTGGATTGACAGCCGATGCTGTCTGAGTGAAAGCTATTTAGCCTCGCTTGATAACTACAGAATAGTTTAGCCTCGCTTGGTACCTTCGACTTTCCGAGAGGAATACAAACTTGATAGGATGTTGGGTTGATACCAAATGTTGTAAGCCGTACATAATCACTGGGCTTCTTAAGAGAGCTGTAAAAGATGTCTTGTATGAATATTTGTAGCTATAACATTATGAGAAATTCTCCAGTCGTACATCACAGTAGCTCTCTTTGCAATGCTGGTCCTCAGATGTCAACCACTGCCACAGGATGTTTAAAAAACATCCCCAAAAAATCTCCTCCTTTGGAAAATGGAAGCAATTTATTATTTGTATTTCCTTGTATAAAAAGTCTTCTGTTTATTCAGCCATTGTTTTATTGGGTTGGTATGTAAATCACTTTTGCACTACAACTAAAATAGCCCTAAAATGGATCAATAGGTATCGGCCTAAAACCATAGCCTACAATGTTTTTAAGGCTGCAGGACCATGTAGAAATATTTTGTAGTTAGTTGTGTTCCGATTAAACAAAGAGATGAATGCAATCACAGCTTAGTAGTACTAGAGTAACAATACAGCTTAGTAGTACTAGAGTAACAATACAGCTTAGTAGTACTAGAGTAACAATACAGCTTAGTAGTACTAGAGTAACAATACAGTTTAGTACTGCAGTAACAATACAGTTTAGTACTACAGTAACAATACAGTTTAGTACTACAGTAACAATACAGCTTAGTACAGTAACAATACAGTTTAGTACTACAGTAACAATATAGCTTAGTAGTACTAGAGTAACAATACAGCTTAGTAGTACTACAGTAACAATACAGCTTAGTACTACAGTAACAATACAGTTTAGTACTGCAGTAACAATACAGTTTAGTACTACAGTAACAATACAGTTTAGTACTACAGTAACAATACAGCTTAGTACTGCAGTAACAATACAGTTTAGTAGTGCAGTAACAATACAGCTTAGTACAGTAACAATACAGCTTAGTACTGCAGTAACAATACAGCTTAGTACTGCAGTAACAATACAGTTTAGTACTACAGTAACAATACAGCTTAGTACAGTAACAATACAGCTTAGTACTGCAGTAACAATACAGCTTAGTACTGCAGTAACAATACAGCTTAGTACAGTAATACAGCTTACTACTACAGTAACTACAGTAACAATACAGCTTAGTAGTACTACAGTAACAATACAGTTTAGTAGTACTACAGTAACAATAAAGTTTAGTAGTACTACAGTAACAATACAGCTTAGTAGTACTACAGTAACAATACAGCTTAGTAGTACTACAGTAACAATACAGTTTAGTAGTACTACAGTAACAATACAGCTTAGTACTACAGTAACAATACAGCTTAGTACTACAGTAACAATACAGCTTAGTAGTACTACAGTAACAATACAGCTTAGTACTACAGTAACAATATAGCTTAGTAGTACTAGAGTAACAATACAGCTTAGTAGTACTACAGTAACAATACAGCTTAGTACTACAGTAACAATACATCTTACTACTACAGTAACAACAGTAACAATACAGCTTAGTACTACAGTAACAATACAGCTTAGTACTACAGTAACAACAGTAACAATACAGCTTAGTACTACTACAGTAACTACAGTAACAATACAGCTTAGTACTACTACAGTAACTACAGTAACAATACAGCTTAGTAGTACTACAGTAACAATACACTCTCATAAATACCACTAGCTGGTAATTCAGACGAGGATCACTGGCGGCCCAGCTACCCCTGCACCTGGTTACGTACCAGGACATCCTGTTAGTGCTAACCTTCCTGGAACCCATACAGATTGAATTGAAGTGCCTGCAGTTTAAAAAAAAACCTTTAAGATGAGAGTCTATCAGGGCAAACTGGGGGATTCTCAAAGTGACTGAAATCAGCCAAAAGGGGCAGAGGAGGTAGAATGTGTGAAATTCCCTCCTTTAGTGATGCGTCTTCCAATCATCCCACCACACAAACAGCCCATGGGTGGAAACAAGGCACAACACTGTTGCACTACACTATTTGCATTATGCACATGGTAATTTGGCGTTTCTGTGTTGTTGCTGGTATGGTGCATTCAAATATAGGGGAGGCATAATGATCCATATATGCTTTGGTCCTGGTACTGATCCTCCCCTCTCGTCAATAAACCTCCCCCCGTGAGCCATCTTACTGTTGATATGTATCTGTTCTGGGACACTTTGAGATGCTTGACATGGACATGGGACAGAGTGGATGTCCTATAGACTCAGAGGGGTAATTTTATGGGCAGTGAATCACAGCTGAACCGTCTTCATCAATCAAAACAGTAATAACCATCCTCTAGGAGTCCCATAGAGACCACTGCTATACTGTGGCGAAGGAGGAGGGTTTTTTCCTTTCCTCTCCTGGGATAGGAGAGTGAAAGCACAAATCCAATTCATCATTAGGACAGTTAGTGTGTGTGTGTGTGTGTGCGTGTGTCTATAAAGTGCACAAACTCGAATAATTATTTAACTTCAAATGCCCGTTCTGTTCTTTGAAGCTATGACTGTCACTGTCGTCTCCCTGGAGCGATGCTGGCCTCTTGTGGCCTAATCAAAACTGTACAGTAGCTGTCAACGCTGTGCTTGGATTCATCAGTGCTGAAACAGTGTTCAGACCAACAGCTAATCTGAAACAAACAGGTAATCATGATACCATGTCATCATGGGTCAATTAAATCGGTACGAGCAACCTTGGGAGATTACTGTGTTGAACTCAAGCAATCGTAGATTTTCAAAGGCCAACATATAAATGATCATTTCAAGCAGGAAAAAGCTGTTAGCAGCTGGTCGATATCTGAACTCAAACTGCTGCGAAAAGAAATCTAGACGGTCAGAAATTAAAAATCTTTGAATTTATAAGAAACTTGATGCTGAGCTGAACATCAAACTCAAATTATTTAACAACTTAATCCGGAACTCATTAAACTAATCTAGTTTAGTTTAGCAAATGCTGCCGCTCTTCTTACTGGGGTCCGACACATATGCATAAAAGCTATTCTTATTTTTGAGCTGTGATTATAAGTCAGTAATTGATTGGTTGAACAGCCATCGTTCACTATAAGGGCATACTGTAGTTCCACTGATACCCATAGTTGGAAAGAAGACCTATCTGTGCTGAATAATTGGTCTTCCTCTACTGCTTGAAATTCTACTTTTTTACCTTAAATTTTCCTTTTTTCTCAGATGCAGAAAGCCACAATCTGCAGAATTCTAAAATATCTGACTTCCACAAGTGGCAGTATGAATGAATACACGGTGGCAACAAGCAATGTTCCCTAAAACCAACTACTGAGGGTTCACCTTTCCACAAACGCAGCACTGGCTGCAGACGTGCTAATGTTAGCTGCGGCTGCAGGGACTCGGCCATCAGGATATCAAACACAGTACTTCCTCTGGTTTTAGATATATTTTGGGTTTGACCAGGTGTTTCCTCATGTTAGACGTGTTTCCCAGACCGGCTTTGCATTTTGCTATACAAATATCACAGTGAGAGCTGTCTGTGTTGAGTTTTCCACTCTCTTTCTCTATGTTTGGCTCTCACTGTTTTCTCAGGTATGGAAATTTGGCATTAATAGGTTCAACATGAAATGGTAATCAATACCAATTGGTTGATACCCTTAAAAGTACTGAGTGGAGTCCCCAGCCCTATACCCGTAGGTCTCATCAAAATGAGGCCAGTACCATTAAAAGGTTTAAAGTTTCTACTCTTTATTATAAAGGTCTCTTCTATCTGTTCCATGTTGTAGCATTAAAGCCTTGTAGCTGAATGCATCATACCTCCAATATTAAATCAAAGCATGACAAACTATCTAAACCTTCCAGCAAACACAATGGCTTGTCCCTGGGTACAGTTTATTAAGCTCCACTGCGTTTGGCTATAGGGCTCTTTATTGCTATTAGGGATAAATGTCAAGCTGGAGACGGACCTCCACTGAGGTGACATTACCATAAAGCTGCTCACGCTGTAGCGGTGTGGATGGCCTCAGGTCCCTGTGTGTGTTAATGTGCGTCAGTGTTGCGGTTCAGTTGGAGGTCGTGCAGCGAAATGCCCAGAGGGAGGCGGACATGAGCCCAGAGTGTAGAATTATGCTAATGATAGCATTGCTGATGGCGGCAGTGGAGAACATCAATCTCAACTAGAGAGAGCATGATGATGCTAAAAGTCAGTGAGGCAGTGAAGCCTCCCAGTGCCGCACACACAGGCACAGGCAGACACACACTAGTGCGGAATAACAGTGTCTTTTACAGTTTATTGTGGCCTTTGTTAAGTCTGCATTTCACACCATTAGCAGTTCCTCCTTACAAAAATATATTGGCATGGTTTCAAACCTAGTGCAGCTTATAATGAACCGCTGTCATGGAGAACAAAGACATGTCAGATGACATGAATGTGACTATTCAGAGTGTAAGACGGCGTGTTTGTCAAGCTTTGTATCCTGGAGGAGACTTGCATTTCTTTCTGTGTATGTCTGCTGAATGACAGCAGCGAGAGCAGGAAGTAACACGACAGTGACGTGAAACATTCAAATCAGGATGAAATAATATGATACCTATAAAAGGGTCTACAGTGACACAAATCAATACACGATAGAATAGAATATAGCAGCAAAGTACAAAGTATGGGCAGGTAAAGAAATACTCAGTAAAACATTCTGTGAGTAGGTTAAAGTGACAATTGCAATACATAGCTGACTAACTCTATGAAGGTAGAAATATATACAAACAATACAGTGCAGTGTGTGTTGGGTGGCGATGGTTGATGGGTTAGGCTAGTCTTTAGCTATGCTGCTATAGGCTTAGACTGCAGGGGGACTTCCCATGATGCACTGAGCACTTGTCTCCTCCTCTCTCTCTCTCCTTCTCGACACATTCATGTCTCATTAATTCATGTCAGTAACTTGTCACTCTCTCCTGGAGTCTGTGTGCTTTCTCATCCCGCAGGTCACCGTGGACCGATCTACTGCTGGGACCATGGTTGACACCCTCTGACATCATCATCATTTCCATTATTACTCTTACTATTACCATTATCATCATTATTATCATCATAATGATCATCATTATTATTATTATCAGTGTTATTATAGTAGAAATTATTATAAATACTACAAACTGTAACTCTATTATAATAGCTGTTATTGTTAAGGTGGTTGAACATGTCTGTGTCCCTGCTCCTCTCTCTCTCTCCATTTATCTCCCAATCTTTCTCTCTCTATCTCTCTCACCCCAACCGGTCAAAGCAGAGGGCCACCCACCTTGACTCTTGGATCTGTTTGAGGATTCTGCCTGTTAAAGGTCAGGTTCTCATGGAGGATTGTTGGGTCTCTCTAGAATGAAGAGTTGGTCTAGACCTGCTCCTCTTGAAAAGTGCCTTGATATAACTTTTGTTGTGATTTGGTGCTATATAAATAAAATTGACTTGACTTGAAATTATTTCGACATAGCTTCCTAATCAATTCTTATGTCATCTTTGTGATTAAATGGACGTTGGCTGTCTGTAGATGTCTGTTTGTTCATAGCTAAACCAGTGTTTGAATACAATATCTCTACATTGTCTGTGAAAATACTGAAATTGAACATTTTATCATCCCAGGCAGGCTGTTGGATCACGGAAACGCCTTTTGGAGATACAACCCACTGCTGGAATAACAAGTGAGTAAAGATTTTTAGGTTATAAAACAAAATGTGACCAAAGATAATGGCAATTTGGCCTGTAGCAGAGCTTGTGACGTACATGTTAAATGACCAACTTCCCCTAATGACCAACATTGCAAGGCCTGTTACAAGTTGGACAAAATGTTACGTAGAATGACTGAAAGACAAACAACCTGTGTATTGTGCTAAAATAAAAAATGAAAATAAAAAAAATGATATAATCCTTTGAGTAAACACTACAGCACTCATAGGCCATCATTATTATTCCCTTTAGAAGAGAGGAGCCTCAGGAGTTCGTGTCTTCTCTGGCACAAACAAGGCTCACCCTATTTTCCCATCTTGGAAAGGACAGAGGACAAACAACAACCTTTCCTTCTGGAGAATTTCAAACATCTGGCTTTGTTTGCTCTCAGTTCCGGGAACGGATCACAACTGCGGTCCACTCCCAGTGTGGCGGCCGGCCTGGCCGAGAGGCCTTCCTCCCTGAACACAGATAAATAATCTTAACAGGCCAATTTAAAGCCAGGGTAAAAATAGCAGCATGTCGTTTTGTATTGAAGTGAAAAAACAGGCATTAAGAAGGAGAGGAGGAAAAAGGACCTCTTATTACCTCTTATTCACCATCTTACTTCCTGGCAGTGAACATTATTCACTGTAAGAGAGAGAAGAGATGTAGAAAGATCTCAAATAGGATGGGTATGATGGGGGGGAGGGTGACCATAGAGGGTGACCATAGAGGATGGGTGGGTGTGTCGTCGTGACAATCTGACTCACTCAAACCAGAATACAGATAGATATCAGAGTTTAGAGGATGCTGCTTTCAGCCTGGTTTTCAATGGGAGTCAGTGTGTGTGTGTCTGTGTGTGTGTGTGTGTGTGTGTGTGTGTGTGTGTGTGTGTGAGTGAGAGAGAAACAGGTCATGACTTAATGTTGACACATCACCCATTTACAGTAAAGTGAGATATTTAGTCATTTCCTTGCCAATAACACACACACAGACACACACACACACAGACACACACACACACACACACACACACACACACACACACACACACACAGACACACACACACACACACACACACACACACACACACACACAGACACACACACAGACACACACACACACACACACACACACACACACACACACACAGACAGACATACTCAGACAGACATACACACACATTCAAAAGACCCTTGAGACCTTTCTGGATTACACTGCAGTTGTTTTTGAGTCTGACACGCTTCTGAGCTGTGACTCAGAAGACACTTACTTTCTCTCTCCCTCTCTCCCCCACACACACACCCTTAAATTGAAATGAAAAGGGAAGCATTAGTGGTGATGTGGTGCCAAAAGGACCTCGTCACGTAACTCAAACACTCTGGCCTCGCGGCCCGGCAGACACACAGCAGCTGGTTGATGAATGCCTTCAGGATGCTCATGCTTACACTCAGAGTTAGTCAGCAGAGGCACTAACCACAAGTCAAATTGTAAAGATTCAAGTTCCCTTTCTGCTTCCCGCTTGGATCGGTGCCATGACAGCTTCCCAAAATGAGCAGCGTGTTACAGGAAAAATAAGTTCCTGGAATGTCCTGTGTGATGACACATCACCATGACTCTTCAAAGACCTCCTCATCTGAAGCCAAACATGACCCGACTCCAAACAGACCTCCTCACATCTCATTGTGCTGCGGGCAGGTCGGTGTTAAGGAAATGTAGGCGAACTGAAAGACCCACGTTAAGGTCTGCTGGCAAGAGAGTAAACAGTCTGAGTGCAGAGGAAGTGGCTGACAGCGGTCCAGCGTTCAGTATCTCATGTATGGAGAAGAAGATCTGTGAATATTTATCTTCACCATGGACCATAGAGATGTTTGGTGGAGAGCTTCATGCTCAACTACAGCTTGTAAACAAGTTATGTTCGGTTTTCAGTGAGGCGTTATTGGACTATAGGAAATGTAGATCTTATCTTGGAACCAAAGTCTCATCTCTTCACTTTCACACCCACAATTCTTTTTTTTTTTTTTATCTTGATCTCTCCCTTTTTAAACCCAGAGAAAAACCACATTATGACAGATTAAACCAGAGACTTGATTAAATGAAACCGCTCCCAGTGTAGCACAGCACGCTGCAACATGAATCCATGCTCCTGAGATCAGGGGCAGCTGTGGTTCAGGAGGTAGAGCAGTAGCAGTGGCCCCTGTAGTCTGCATGTCAAAGTGTCCATGGGACAGATACCCAACCCAAAGACACCGAACACTCATGGATGTGTTAGGCCTGCAAAAGGAGCCGTGTCATCAGATCTGAGAAATGAGTACATTTCTGACTTTCTCTGAATCTCATTTTCATCAGATCAGATAAGACCTGGAGGTAAAGGATCATCGTTTAAGACCCCGACTCTCATGAATGTCTTAACACATAAACTGTTTAATGTAGAAATGTGTTGCTCTTGCCCATTTGAGAGCGAGGTGGGCCTGGTGGGCCTTTATTCCACTCTGACGTTCTGCATAAACACAATGAATGGGAGGTCCGTGTTGTTCTGCCTCTGAGACAGCGGTGGAGGGAGTAACAGCGCCGAATGGGAAATCTGTATGAATGTGAGGCAGAAAAGCAAGACGGTGTGTGTGTGTGTGTGTGTGCGTGTGTGTGTGTGTGTGTGAATGCATGCCTGTGTGTGTGTGTGTGTGTGTGTGTGTGTGCGTGTGCGTGTGCGTGTGTGTGTGTGTGTGTGTGTGAATGCATGCCTGTGTGTGTGTGTGTGTTTATAGGTGAGCTTGAGACAAGGGGTGTTCAGTTTGTTGTCAGATCCCATTAAGTCCTACAGACAAAGCCTTCAAATCCAGAAACTGTTGGTTCTCTTATGTGTTCAGTCTGATAAAAGTAAGAACAGACTTCAAACCGAGTTTGAATGAATCAGGACTGGATGCTAACAGTTAAGAATAGGTGTACAATGTAAAGTTAGTGAAACGTATCGAAGGAAGAGTGAGAAGCTTCTCCTGACTGCATCACAATGTCTCCCTGATCTCACACCAAGAACTCTCACCAAGAAAACGTGTCTCGTTTCTCAGGGTAATAAATCTCATAACTTCAGGCAGCTTATATCCTCGAGGCGTACACGGTGTTGTACTTAGTTTTACACAAAATGTGATGGAGGTAGTTGTCTCTCTCTGCTGCTTGAAGTTGGCACGCTTGTAAGATTGTCAGTTTCGTAATATTACAACCTTGTTTACAAAAAAGTTGGGACGCTGTGTGAAATGTAAATAGGAACAGAATGTGATGATTTGCAAAACATTGAAACCCCATATTTAATTAATAATAGCACAAAGACAACATATCAAATGTTGAAAATGAGAAATGTAATTGTTTTTTAAATTATAAGCCCATTTTGAATTTGATGCCAGGAACATGTTTAAAAAAAGTTGGGACAGTGGCAACAAAAGATTGGAAAAGTAGTGAAATGCTAAAAGAAAACAGCTGGTGGAACATCTCAACATTAATGCAGGAAACAGGTTAGTAACATGATTGGGTATAAAAAGAGCATCAGAGAGGCTGAATCTTTCTGAAGTAAAGACGGGGAGGGGTTCACCACTCTGTGAAAGACTGCATTGGAATTACATATGGGGTTTCAATGATTTGCAAATCATTGCAAAGTATTTTTATTTACATTTTACACAGCGTCCCAACTTTTTGGGAAAATTTTTCAGACACAGACTCCCTACATGTTTGACACTGTTGGACAATGTGAAAAGAGCTTGATAACCAACACACATAAACAATCGACTTATTCTGACGCCTAGTTGATTAATTCTGCTGGTCTGGGACCAGTGACTGTGACTCTCAACTTTCATCACCAGTAACAGACAGAAACTACTTACATTGAGAGACCTCTGTAGGTTCATTGCCAAGAATAAACACAAAGTACATCCATAGTGCTGAGTCATACAACGTACAGTCAGCAGCTTGCACGCGCGCACGCGCGCACGCGCACACACACACAAATGTGTGTCTGTTTCACTTTCTCTTGACATGCCTGCACACTGCAGACAGGTAGTATCTTATTTGAGGAAGTGGCAGCCTGCACCAGAGTCATCTGCACATCACTACTGTGTGCTTGATTTAAGGAGTGAGGCTGTGTAACCAAACAAAAGGCCTTCTCTTGTTGCATGCAAACGGGAACTGTGGGTTTACCAGGCCATGTCACATCGTGACTCCCTGATTCTCCCAGGGATATGGAGACAACAATAGCAACATGGCTCCAATGACAAAGATATGCCCCAAGGGACACCATCAACAGTTGGCTCAATACCAGACAGCATAGACATAATCCTTCATTCAACTGAACAGTTTATGAGAGACTGAGTCATGAGAACTGGAAACAAAAGTGGAAGGGTGCAGAACTAAAGCAAAGTATGGCACAACTAAAAAAGACTTTAGAATGTGATTCAGAAGGTCGCATTAAGCGACAGGAACTAGATCTAGTTACAGAATAATATCATTGTAAATATCATATTAGTATCAGTGTCCATATCAGGGTAAACATTTCTGAAAAGAGAGAAGCATTTCTCAAAATAACAACTTTTCCCATCAAACCAGATTTTTCCAACAGTGGAAGTATTTCCTTTTCAGTGAAGGTTTCCATTTTGCACTAAAGAACAACAACTTCTTTTAGTGCAATAAAATGACTAATGTAACCTCATGTAGCCAGCTAACTGTGCAGCAAACCAAATGTTGTTCTCAATAGCTCCTGAGCAGTGCCTCAACCCTTACAATACTCACAATATCTTATATTGCATGAATTCATTACCTCCACCCAGGAGGTGATGTTTTCACCAATGTCCATTTGTTTGTTTGTTGGTTGGTTTGTGTGCAGGATTATGTGAAAACCACTGGATGGATTTCCACAAGAAATATTGTAAGGATGGTGTTCAGACAGGGGTGCACATAAAACTTTGGTCTGGTTCTCAAATGAGCCCCTGAAGATGTTGCTTGGTGCTCACCTTTGTGTTAGGTCAGTGGTTCCCTAAACTCTTCCCAGAGACTCGTGACCCCCCACTATCCCCAGAGGTGGTTGAAAGTGTGCACACACAAATAGGCTTATCCAAACACAAAACACATACTTTCATTTGCATGGTTTTACTTTAAATTTAACGACTATAACTATAAGGATTATGGCTAAACTAGACTATTTCTAATCATTTTAATTCCTTAAATTTGATTTGATTTCTGGAGAACATCTCCTGACCCCACCTTTGGTGTCTTGTGACCCCCCAGGGGGGTCACAACCCCCACTTTAGGAACCCCTGTTTTAGGTCACTGTCATCACTTGCAGCCACTTGAACTTGAATGGCAGGTAATAGCCTCCATTGTTTTTAATTGCTTTTTACTATTTATCTGTTGTTTACTATTTATCTACTTTTCTTTTTATACTTGTAATCCTGTCCACATTATTTCCTGTTCTGCCACTGTTTTTAACACCAATACGTTTATTATTGTCATTTCTGTCTGCTTCATAAGCCCACATGATTTCAGTGATGGCCACCCCTTATTTACACCCCTGGATTAGCTTTCAATCAGACTTTAGAAAAGCTGAGCAAGGATCAGTATTCGAACCACTGATGTTGTTCTTCTAACAAGTTTCTATGCTCATGGCTCAATTTTACAATCATGTTTCTTCCACAGCCTCATGGAGAACCTTTTAATGTGAACCACCACTACGACCGCACAGACACACACATCAAACAGCTCCTCAGTGTTTTGTCCTTCCACTGCGAGCTGACGAGTCAGAGGCTCTTTCACATGAACGTTAACACCCACCACAGCACATAAACACACCCCACTGTGACACCGGCTCTCCCCCCCGCTACCTCCAAGTCAAACAAAATGTTGGTGTGGCTCCTGTCAGCTCCAAACCCAGCAGGAAATCATATAAGCTAGACTCACACCACAACTTTGTCTTCATTACGAGGGAGCTTCTCTGACGCCTATCAACGGTCGGGAGTCAGATGTTGCTCTGTTTGGATGAGAGCAGGTTGCCAACTCTGATCTCTCACTACAGGATAAAAATAGACAAATACATCAGGGATCAGCAGTTAGCTCAAAGACCAGCAGGAATTCCTTTAATCGTTAATCGTTTGTTAAATTAAAGGACAATCACAGTGTTTTGGTCCAAGTTTCAGTCCAGTCATCAGACACCTGAGGAATGATCTGGACAGCATGGCCTAAGTTGTCTGACTTATTGTATCTGTATCAGAGAAGAAGAATCTACCTCTGCCATGCATAACAGTGGCTGACTGGAAAACCACCTGTAGAAATGGACAGGTTCTACTTCTGTATCACTCTATTTCCATTTAGGAAACATGAGACGCAGCCCAGAGCAGGGAACGTGAAAGAACACTGAAGGACAAAAATAAAATGCAACTTCATTTAAAATGTATTTAGAGTAAGCAAAAGGTCGCCTGTCAGAGTGTCCACTAGTGTTGTGTCAGTTTAACATCTTCTTTTAATGACTATTCAGCCTCCTGACAGCTACACACACACACACACACACACACACACACACACACACACACACACACACACACACACACACACACACACACACACACACACACACACACACACACACACACACAGAAATGACTATTTATTATGCATATTTCATCTCCTCGAGTTAGCAAAGCTTTATCTACTGTATTTGCTTTAGGTGACAGGAGAAGAGATTCATTCAGCTCTCAAAGGACACACAGACACACAAACTTCTCTCAGTCCAGAGTGTCAAATACCATTGTTTGGGTTCATTCCTTCGTGTCTCATTTAGATGCAGAAGGTACCATTGTGTGTCTGGATGAGACCTACTGGGCTTCATGCACCTCCAGTAGTGATACATCTATGTCCATATGAGCCAATCAGAGTACAATGTGTTTTATAAAGTGAGAGGGTCCAAAGAGGTGAGAGCTGAGCGATGGTTTACACACGACTTTCACCCCGCAGGACGGAGTTCATGCCCCGTTTTAAGGACAAACACACAACATCAATCTTTCCCGAAACATAAGCACATAGTTTTTGTGGCTAGACTTAACCACAGAGCTGCTTCATGCTAAGCATTGTTACAAAGGCTTTGTGGCTGGAGGGCTTTGCATGTCAGCCACAGTCCCAAAAGGGAACATCTGGATGAGATGCACAAGGGAGTGACCGTGCACCAGTATGTGATGACCTGGGGTGAGAACATGTTGGATACACAAAACGGTTGTATGAGAAACGTGGAAGCAAAAAGGAAGGAGTGTAAGAAACCGTTCAGGAAATTACTTTCTTTGATGGACACTAAATAATGGCTTACAAAAAACAAAAAAGGATGTACTGATTTCATTGGGAAACCCCCAACTTCTCAGCATACAGTATTTCATCCATAAGCAATTAAGGTCTCAAGAGCTACCGTTTTATGTGCCTTGCATGTGTAGAGCAATTACATTACAGATTAATCATGGGAATATTTGGTGCATGTTCCTTTGACAGAATTTCCTGCCACACCCTGTTGCACAAGTTTTAAAATCCAACAAACCGATTCCAAACCTCAAACATCTCGTAGCATAAAAGGCAGCCAGGTCCAGTGTGTGGTTATGTGTTAAATAAAAACCTGCTAGTTATAGTGTAATTGTATTGTACACATGAGGAACCATATGTACTATTATACACCACTTACTTCAAAGTAAGCACATGTAAGCTGAAGGAAACAAGACAAGAGGGAAGAAGTGAATATAGGAGTCAACAATTATGTGTTTGAGAGAAAAGAGATTTTTTTAAAAATACATTAAAGAGTTTTTAAATAATTAGAGGCTACAGTGAGACTGATTCTGTGTAAAAGACAGGACATTCTGAGGAGCTCATTACCAGAGCAATCCACCCAAAACTTAGAATTTGGATCATTTCACAGCAAACCGGCAGAGCAGCATTCTCCCAGACTACCCAAGAAGATCTCTTCAATGTAAAACAAACACCAGATGACTCCACGCACCACTTCACATCATCTCTACCCATCCGCAATAAAAGATTCAAGCAAATCTGTCCAGAAGGTTTTCCCTCAGGCTTCTCGCAATATTAAACGCAGCAAAGAAGAAAAGAAAAAGATCCATCGTGAAAGTTTTTGTATAATCCTGCAAACAGACAAGTCAAACTGAACCAATAACCTTCTTGGCAGAGGTAACAGCAAAGAAAATCCACATGATTCCACCATATGCACTAATTCACAATGTTAAGGAAAGACTAAACATTGCTGGATCTGGGCCTCTGCATGGATCTGATCCATGTCCCACCGCTCCATGTCCCAACGTTTCATGGTCATTGGTTCAGACATTTATGATTGATTAGGGAAAATGTCAACAAAAAAGCCTTATGATCTACAGTATGTCTTACATTATATTTCAGTTAGCCATATTCAGATCTGGATCTGCATCAAACTGCACATAGTTAGAGTCCAGAAGAAGTTCCATAAGGATGATTTTTTTTCATTATGACTGGAATATATGATGTTTACAAAAATGTCCAAATGTTCCAGCGTTGAAGACAACTTAAAATCCTCCTGCATCCGGATCCAGATCTACACCTAAATGTAATGGATTAGTCCTGGACCTGAGCCCATTGGGTTCATAACCCTTTCTGCTGACAAACCAACCAACCAACCAACCAATGAACAAAGATGAAAACATAATCCCCTTGGTGGAGGAAACAATATATCCTTTTAAAAGCTTGTCGTCCATTGTCAGTTTTAGCCATAAACGTGGAGCGAAGTCCGTCTCAGGTGTCGACTAATCTGACAGCTGTCATCAGGCAGGTGTGCGACTGTATGAATGTGGTTAATATCCGATTATTACAGTCAATGCGAGCTCAATGATTGCTGCCCTCTGACTTCATCTGATGGAAAAAAAAACAACACACCAACATACTTCACTCCTTACTCATCAATACTCCCAGACTTTCACCACTGCTCTCAATCCTCCACATATCTGACACTGTCTCTGCCCGATCAAAACAGAGCATTACTGAGACATGGCAGGGTAATTGTTTAATGGCAGGAGGGGTGGATCAGAGCCTGCCCAATCCTGTTACCTCCCACTGCTGTGAGTTCATGTGGGAAAGCACGCAGGCAGGTAAACAAACCCCCGGCGGGTAGTTCATGGGGCAGTCGAGAACACACACCCACACAGACACCAACTTGTGTGCAGTCCTGAAAACAAGCCAAACGCCACCAGCATCAGTTTTAGTCCTTTTTACTCACCATCTCCGGCTCCATGTTGTGTGTCGTGTGTTTGTCCGATTGTCCTGTCATCTCATTTCCAACCAGTTTTCCATCGCGACTAACATTTGTGAGCAAAACCTTCCTTTTCTTCTGGGTTTGGCCTCTTTTAATCCATTTCATCAGTCACGTTCTCCCCGTTATCACTTTGTCCCATCGTACACCGTCCTCCTATCAGCTGCTTCCAAGGGTTAGTTGCTGACTGTGACACACTCCTCTCGCTCTTATTCTGCGTGTCCTGTCCTACTAAACACGGTGGGTGTGTCTCTGTGAAACAAGCTAAAAAATGTAACTAAAGAGCAGGAAGCACACACTGGCTTCAGTGTGGACTATGGATCTGCTCTGTTCTGTGTGTGTTCATTCAGTATAGGTGTGTGTGCCTGCACATGTGAGGGTGTGTGTGTGTGTGTGTGTGTGTGTGTGTGTGTGTGTGTGTGTGTGTGTGTGTGTGTGTGTGTGTGTGTGTGTGTGCAGCAGTCCCACTCTCCTTCTGTTTCTCCATCAGTATGTCCTCCAGGATGCACACACACACTTTATGTGCTTGATTTTGTGCTCTAGGCAGCTGGACAGGGTCCCATCTACAGCGGAAGGATGACAAGGAATACCAGGAGAAACTAAAATAGCGGTGATTTTTCATAATGCGACTGTACATGGAACTGAGCGCCGAGCGTTACCCATTGTGCAGGACCACACACACATGAGCCATCTCCGCTCTGAGGTCAAATAAGAAAAGTCCCGGTTCCTCTTGGCTGTAAATTGCTCTCCGTTAAGACTCCAACTTATGAACTGAATGGTAAACAGCGGGGGAATGAGAGCAGCCCAGGGACTCTATAAAAAGAGCCCCCGTCTCCACGGCGATACCAGAAGCAAAGAGAGGTTCTGCCCGAGTGGCTGCCCTTCCCGCCCCCTCTGTACACACAAGGCATTGTGGGAAAGCAAACGTGTTTCACATGCCCTACCTGTGAGGTATCAGACTTGATGAAAGTTTCTACGCAGACATGACTGTTAAGTGTTACATTAATGAAGAGACTTTATTGACCTCCACCCACAGGTCAGTATACCTGTATACCATACATACACACACACACACCAGTTAGGAGTATTCACTGTTTCTCGAAATAAAATTATTATTTTACCCATTTTCTGGTTCTCTTTAAACTCTTTTCTTCATCAAATAAAAAAGTCTGTTCTTATTTTAGAAGTAAACGATTTTAAAGGGACTGTTTTTCATGAACGGCGCTCTTATTTTTGGTGAAAAGAGAATTGAACGCATCACTTTTCAACTCAGGAACGTGACCGTGAGTGAGTTCACGACGTTCACGCACAGCTTTACATACAACAACATCCAGCATGACTTCAAACAGCACCACTGCTGACTCCAGAGAAGCCAGTCGGCAAATGCACTTTGCCGCAAACTGCAAAGGTAAGACATCGTTTCTGTTTGTGGGAAGTTTATTTTTGCTGTTCTTTGCCTGCTGCTTCGGTGAGTTTTGGTCATAGAATGATGAGGCTTATATCTGTGGAGTCTCAGCTTTCATATGACATGTTTGTATAGTTTGAATGAAGTTACATACATCACCACCGTCTGTTTACTGGGCATGTACTGTTAGTGTGGTCTTACTATGTTCGGGAGCTGGTCATGTTTGGGAGCTGTGGATGGATGAGAAGGTGGGAAAAGCTCAGAGCAGCTCACTATAAAAAATGAATGTGAACTAGTTCATTTTGATCATTGTGATATCATTTGAACCGTTTCTTCCTCTGGTGCAGACACTGGCAAACAGCAGGACGACTTAATTAGAAAGTTGTTCTCTGTTAAAATGTTCTAATGTTTATTATATTTGGGTGAATAATCCCTTTAACCAATCAGAGGATACCCGTCTCTACTGTGTAGCAGGGGTATCTGGGTCACAGCAGTAAACATAAATACAGCTGCTCAGAGAAGGTGAGAGCAGGAGAACAGGAGCTATAGCTCCAATTACAGAGCATGATCCATGGCACACACACACACACACACACACGCACACGCACACACACACACACACACGCACACACACACACACCTGGGTCAAACTTTAACTAGCGTGAGCATTGTGTGTGTGTGAGCATTGTGTGTGTGTGTGTGTGTGTGTGTGTGTGAGTGTGAGTGAGTGTGAGAGAGAGAGAGAGAGAGAGAGAGACTGCACACGTGTGACCTGAGCAATGAGCAGGTTTCTCCTTAATGAGACCGAACTCTAGTTTACCTCCTGCAGAGATTCACCTTCTGACAGAATGAGGCCCACACACACACACACACACACACACACACACACACACACACACACACACACACACACACACACACACACACACACACACACACACACACACACACACACACACACACACACACACACACACACATTGCATGTTAGTGTGGAGACAAAGCCTTAATGAATGTGATGTTGTTGCAGTGCAGGGCAAAGGTAGAGCAGTGCCACACCCTGCTCTCTCAGCCATTAATAAAACCTGGTCAGATTCCAGGAACACCAGCAAAACACGGGGCAGCAAAGTGCTGAGTCAACAATTTCTCTTTGTATCTGGCATTTAAAACTGGGCAAAATCAATCAATTTCAATGGAATTGTTTGCATTGGTTAATCCAAGTTCAACTTGGGTAAAATGAACACCCAATGAGTGCTGCTGACCCGTCAGGCTACGAGCTGTGTTCCACTTTGATTTAACCTCCTCTGTCAGAGTCTTTCTCAAAGGCTAGGCAAGCCACCTGGTCTATTATTAGGAGTATTTACACTGCTGGAATGAGCATAAACCTCCGGTGGAATCATCAGGACAAACAAATATCTGTGTTCATTGAGATTTCTTTTTTTGTTTTGTTTTTTCCCAAAAGGGTCCAAAGTACAAGACTATGGACATGAAATGTAAGGTGAGACGTTAAAACAAGAAACAGCGTTTTCAGTATTCTAATATGTTAGTAACAATAATCACAGTAATACTGATTAAAAGTATTATAGTGATAGTCTATAACCACATTGTAATGAAATTATGACTCATCCTTTTTGCCTCTTTACATGCGTTTCCTCATTTTAACTCTTTGCTTTTAAACTCTTATGACCTGAGGCCCGTTTAAACAGCCTGTTCTCTGTGACTGTTACACTTTTACTGAGCCTCACCATTCTGTATGAAGGTTATTATGGCTCAATGGGGGTTTATTGTTGTTCCACCTTAGCAGTGGACGTAGTAACAGCACCAAATCAACGTCTGTATAAGTGGAGCGAGCCGGCGAGGCAGCAGGACGGGACGGGAGCGTCATGTTTCGTGTCACGATGACGTGTTATGTGTGAACCACAACCAGATGACTTAAAAAAAAACCCAGCTAGAAGCAGTTAGCAGCTAAGTCAAAGAAGAAGAAAATGAATACTGAGCGCTCTTGCTTCCTTTTGGATGTCCATGTTATCAATCAGGCTCTGAGAACTGTTCCTGGCTGGGGGCCAAATGTCTCTGTAAATATTTTAATTCAACGACGTCATAGTGCAATTTACAAAAAAAAAAAAAAAACAGCTTAAAAAACTACAACAGCCATAATTCACGTAGGCTTTGGACATAACGATGTCCATCTGTAGGTAACACCATAGAAATGTCACAACTGTCAGCTGATGTATTTGTTAGGCTGGAACTAACTCAGGTTGAGTCTAATTTTTAAGACTACAAGACAGACGTCTATTCTATTGATTAAGGAGATGTGCATGCATGTTTGACATATAATTGGCCCCTCTGTGTAAAATGTGGCCCCTTTATGGCCCCTGATTTAGAAGAATTCAAGATCCGCCACAGTAATAACAGGCTGTAACTACTATGTAATTACATGGATTACATAATTAACTCTTTATTAGCACTCTCTGAGCATTTAGCAGTTCAACACTTTATTAGCACTCTCTTAGCATTTAGCAGTTCAACAACAAACACTCAGTAGATACAAAATAAGCTGCACATTAACTTCTGTCACTTTTCATTAATTTAATCAATATTTGGTATACAATATATTCTAATTTATCAGTTCCTTTTTTCTTTTATTTCTTTAATTCTTTAAGAAGAGTAATTAGCCAGTTAGCTAGCTTAAATAAATGTTAAAGGATGTTAGTTTGTTATTAATTAATGTTTATGAGTTCCTCCATTTCTAAAAAGGCCATAAAAAGAAGTAGGTCATTTACTATTGTATTATATTCACTGATAAAAGTTTATGTATGATACGTCATCTAATAAAAAGATAAAGGAGGTGCCACACTGTCAGTCAGCCAGTCAAATTAAAAGCCATTGTTAATAAAGGCTTAGAACTAATATTAGAGCGATAATATTACTGTCATTTGTCGCCTATAAATCTATAAAGCAAAGTGCTGACAGAACAATGAATCACACTCACATGAGAGACTGTGGAGGGAGTCTCCTGTGTCTGCCGTCCACTCAAAGAAAGAATGACAG
This sequence comes from Chaunax sp. Z400, assembly GCA_037577475.1. Classification (NCBI taxonomy): domain Eukaryota; kingdom Metazoa; phylum Chordata; class Actinopteri; order Lophiiformes; family Chaunacidae; genus Chaunax; species Chaunax sp. Z400. The sequence continues at coordinate 5,604,742 of CM075204.1, forward strand.
AAGTAAAAGTTCAGTCCGTCTCCAGGCTTCCTCAGTCTCTCCTCCAACAAAGAGTATCTGTGAGTCCGTCACTCAGCCACGGGAAACTGGCGAGTGTGAGAGTGCTGCACCGTCATTCATACTGGAACACCATTAAACATGTTGTCATAACTCTGACTCAACAGCCCCCCACCCTCCCTCATCTACAGTATCTATCTGGGCTCAAGACTCAAGAGGAAAGAGTGTGTGTGTGTGTGTGTGTGTGTGTGTGTGTGTGAGAGAGAGAGAGAGAGAGTGAGAGAGAGAGATTAGTTGCCTCAAACCACAGATCACGACTTGAAAACACACACAGACTAGAAGGACATTCAGCAGAGAGCAAACCTCCACCAAGGCTCAACGGTCCCTTTTAATTAAATTAGACCCGAATGCAAAGCAAGACATGTGTGCCATCCAAATAGCTGCCCTCAGGGTTCTGCTTAAGTAAGAGAAACATAAATCATGGATCTGCCTCTTCACTCCGAAATGTAATGGTTCCATTTTTGGCACATGCCCCACTCTTCCATCAGGTTTCATGAAAATCTGCCAATGAGTTTGTGTGTAATTGATAACAATGCTGAATAATTTTGTTGTTTGACATGCAGAATGTGGCGCTTCAGCTTCTAAGTATGATGTCACTAGTTTTTTTTTAGTTCTGTGCACTTGCTTCAGCCAAAAGAGGGCGTGGTAGGTTTGACAACAGATATGCCTGCTGTCAACATTTAGCAAAACGTGACGGAACTTTTTTACAGGAACTAGAATGCTTTAGCTTTAGCTTAGCTTTCCTGATCTGGGTGAAAATTGGTACAGCAGTTTTTGGGTAATTAGGAAAGATATTGAAAAATATGATCTGTATAAAAGTAATTCATGATCTGTCCCTTTATCCGGGTCCACTCCAACATTTGGTGATTTCCTCCATGGCACATGCTCCAAGCCTTCCAGTCAGTTTTACGGTAATCTGTAAGTAGTTTTTGTGCGATCCTGCTGCAGGCAAACAAACAACAAACAGACAAACGCCAGTGAAAACGTAACCTCCTTGGAAGATGAAAACATAAAAGTCGTGGCTGTGGTTTACCGACACACACTGCTGCTTACTGTGTGTGTGGGAGTTTGACAGGTGTGAGTTTAAGTGAGTAACAGAGCAGGAATTCAGAGATGCCTTCAGTTTCAACGGCGGAAACCACTCAGGGGCAATTTGCATGAGTGTACACACACATGCGCGCACACAGACCACACAACATAGTAATCATCATGCGTCACAGCTAACCCTTTATGTGTGTGTGTGTCACACTATCCCCTGCCTATCGTGAACTCTCACCTAATTCTGCACCAGTCCATCCTCGTCCCAGTTTTCTACCCACAACCCCAGAACACTATGTATAATATTCTCTGGTTTTTCTCATGTGGGGAAACCTTCCATCCTCCAGATGTCAGCAGACGGACATGTTGGTTAGCAGATGTGAAAGTTAACCACATGTACTCAGTAGACTGTTAGCTTAGCATTGCTTCTCACATTGGTTGACAGAAGGAAAGACAAGATTTACAGAGATGGTTTTATTACCTTATGTTGCCCTTTTCTTTGTTGGAGAAAAGGGCAACCAAAATCTCAGCAGGATTACACAAAAACTACCAGACAGATTTCCATTCAACTTGGTGGGAGGATGGGTCTTGGACCAGAATCGACTTCATTAAATTTTGGTAGGGATCCAGACAAAGGGACAGATCAAGGATTATTTTTTCCACTTTCTTTAACATTGTGAGACATTTAATGCTTTGGTTTTTTTGTTTGTTTCTTTGTGTTTGTTTGTTTTTTGACAATGTCTTTAATTTCTCAGGGAGTGATACATGGATCTTGGTGAAAAAATGAGACATATTTGCAGTTCTTAAGGGTGCCAGGCTTCTGTGGAGGTGAGCTCCATTACAGGTTTGTTTAGAAAAGGACAAAGACATTAAAATGTGGCCACAAATTACATTAAGAATTGAGCTTCACAGGGGAAACTTCAGGGCAAAGTGGAAAGTGAGCTACCTTGGCAGAGGTTTACACTCTCCGAGTGCCGTGTGGTCTTAAAAAGTTTTTTACGTCTTAAAAGGAGAAGGGAATCAGCTGTTTACTTTGGGGATAGCTCTCACACCTGCTGCATTGGCTCGAAAAGCATTTTGCATAAGTATAAAAAACATGGTTATTTATGGTTACTTGTTCTCCCAGGAGGGTCATGGTAACGAAAAATCAATGTTGCACTGCAGTCACCCCCCTCCTCTGATAAATAACACAGTCACTTAACTAAAACTATATCTATATTGAATTCATCACATTATATTGCATCATATCGTATTTGATTATGATGTAATTGTCTTTTGTGGCTACCATGACATTTAATCAGTAGGTTAGCCTATAAAGCCTCATTTTAAAACAAGTTTGACATCCTTCTCATCTGCTTGCTCTCACAGTAACAGAGACAATAGACAAGTTTTTTTTGCTGTAATGTATCATTATGAGGTAAATGTTGATTACACTGTGTAATGGCTATGGAATGAGAATGTCATCCTCGCCAAAGTAGGTTTGCTAGAAATGAAGGCTGACTGGAAATCCATTATAAACTAGAAGGCCAAGGGCCAAAAGTCCCTTTTTGTTCAAATAAACGTTAATCTAAATTCAGAGATGTTGACCATCAAATTGGCTGAACTCAAGGCTCTGTTAAAGTAAGTGAAAAAAAAAATCATGGATCCACCTCTTTATTAAGATATACTCCAAAATTCACTAGTTCCAGTTTTGGCACATACTTCACTCTTTCTCCTAGTTTCATAAAAGGATTTAAAGAATGTGCAAGAAATGAATGGATCTGTTCCCTTTGTCTGGATCCACTCCAAAATCATCCGTGGCACATGACCAACCATTCCCCCCAGTTTCATGATAATCTGTGAAGTAAAGCGGCCACAGCCTTTTATTGCAATGTTAAAAAAGGAGAAAACTATTCCTGACTCAGCCTTTTATACAGATCCACTCCAACATGGATGCTTCCTTACTACATGCCCAACCCTTACACCAAGTCACATAAAAATCCATCAGATAGTTTATGCATAACAGATAGGAAATGGTAAAAAAAAAAAAATCATAAAAAAAAGCCTTATCTCACAATCTTAAAAGTAGACCCACTCCAAAATGTAACAGGTTCTTCCTTGTCATACACCTAACCCTCCCACCAAGTTTCATAAAAATATGTCGGGTTGTTTTTGTGTAATCCTGCTACTAGACAAACAAACAAACAAACAAACAAACAAACAAACACCAGAGAAAACATGACCTCCTTGGTGGAGGTAACTACAGTCTATGATACAGGCTAACATACACATGAAGTAACATGTATGACTGTGGGATTTAACCCGTCACAGATAACGACCAACAGGAATCAAAAGCTCCCGACTTTCTCTTTAAGAGTTAACATCAAATTACATAAAACCACTAAACAACATAATCAAGCACAACAACTTCATCCTTTCAGTCCACTCCCTCCATTTACCTCCATTTACCACTCCCACCACACTCTCTACCTTTTCATCCTGTCATCCTGCTCGAGTACTTGCCACTGTCAGGTGACTGCAGGGAAAACATGCACACACCTACCCAGATGAAGCTGTAAAGGCTATGCGGCGAGGTGAGGAGGAGGAGGGAGGTGTGTAAGGGCCGCACAAACAGACACACACACTCAACCTTTTACAACAGGTAGGATCACGCTGTCCGCCCACACACACATTCCTGTCGTTCCTCAGCCAGGTAAACAATGTGGTCCAGAGGGGGAGAAGCACAAAGAGGCATCACACACACACACACACACACACACACACACACACACACACACACACACACACACACACACACACACACACACACACACACACACACACACACACACACACACACACACACACACACACACACACACACAGAGAGAGAAATCCGAACCTTTCAGCCAGTTGTACGTCATTCCAGTCCTCTTTGATGAGCTGAAGCCTACAGTCGTCTGCAGCTTATTAACTCCCAGTGAAACCTGTGTGTCAGAGAGAGAGAGAGAGAGAGAGAGAGAGACCACATGGTTACATAAGATGTCCCTCTGAGATGAACAGTAACTCTTCACCGCCTGCCCTTGGTGATCATCCAAGAGGAAAAAAAAAAAAAGGCATGGAGACGTTATGTAAAAGCCATTCAGCATAAATAAACACAGAAACAAAGCTATGAATTAGACACACAGTAAAATGATTAATGGAATGATGCCTCAGCATCAGATCAGGTATAATAAAGGTATATTCATCTGTGATCACCAGCTCTGACCCGTGTCCTCCACCTGCTGCTGTGGAGGAAACGATGCTACTTCTTTAGCTGCACACTAAAGATGGAGACCTTGACAGTATAAGAGACAAATCCATTTCCTGTGGCGTCTAGTAACAATTCATTTGATCACTTCAAGTCTTTTTTATTTCAGACAAGTGCTTGTTTTTGCCCGGCTTGAGGAGGGGGCCCGAGAATAGTTATGTCACTTGGATATGAAGGTTTTTATGATACTTTGGGTCTTAGGATAAGTAAATAAAGCTTCTAACCAGATCTGGAAGCTTTTAATCATCAAACTTCAGACCTTTCCTCTAGTGACATAATCAATTTCCATTGGTGACAAAGGAATAGTTCATAATAATGGGCAGACTGCCATCAGATACTGTCTCTCTTTCCAGTTAATGAAAGTGAAAGATATCATGTTCACACAAACCAGCCTGGTTTTTACTAAACATACTCCAACTACAAAGTACACAGAGAGAGTGTATTACTACATGCACCATTCTTATATTGTTGAGGTAAGGACGATATGTCAAGAAATAAAAAAATAAAAAAATAAAATAATATGAATATATAATGAAAATAAAATAAGAAACTTATAAGATCATCTGGAGCTATACTAAGACACACACATATATAAATAGTAGTGAAATAAATATGCTTGACTTTTTTTCACCTATAATGTATTCAGTGAGAAATTGATGAAAATATCAAACTATGAAAGTAAATAAAACAAAAATAACAGTCATGGATCCGCCTCAAAATCTAACCAGCTCTTCCTCAGCTCTAGACCCACCTATTTACAAAATGTCATCCAAATCCATTGATAACGTTTTGAGAGACAGCCAGACAGACATGGAGGATCACATAACCTCCACCCACCTCCACTGATGGAGGCAAGAAGGCAGTCTGTGTTACCTGGTGATATCATCACTCTCTGTGCTGCTAGTACATTTAATAGACAGCGTAAATGGCTGCAGTGTGTTTTAGGCTTTAACACAGAGAACTGAATAAATCAGATAATGTGTTATTTCTATATTCTATATCATATTCTATATATTCTATCCATGAATTTGGTGGAGGCTTAAAATTTGCAGGGGTGGAACTATTATTTTCATGCTTTCATTTCTGCTTCGTCATCATCGTCGTCATTATCATTACCATTATTATCATCATCATCATCATCATCAATGTTTTCAGTGATACAAATTGTGATCTTTCTATGATAACAGCTGTTATTGTGGTTTTTCCTCACCTCCACTTTATTATCATGCCCTTGCTTTGTCCGACCAAACAGTCCAGAACCAAAAAGATATTTAATCAACTCTGACATGAGAAATGCAGCAAATCCTCATATATGAGAACAGAGTTTGTTTGAAAATTGAAAAACAATTAGTCATTCATTAATATTGTTGCCCTTTCATAAAGTTGGTGAACTCACAAAGGTATATTTAATAAGAAAAACGCCACAATTCAAGAATTTCCCATCATTTATCTGAAAAAGAAACTCGGGTGAGATCCTCTCTGCCTGTTCAAGTTCAAGTTCTCTATAATGTGACATGTAATAAAAATAAATCTATACTCTCTCATAGTCATGCTGCTTTGTCATAATACAGGCTCCCTTGTTTAAAATGTCAAAAACCACAGAATCCCCCTGTTGCGTATGGAGGTGTGGGGTTATATTACAACATTATCTAATAAAAATATTTGCCTGTATCGAGTATGAGTCAGGAAAATTCCCCTGAAAGTCAGATCTGAGAGCTAAATGTGTGTCTGACTATATGAAGTCAGCTGGTCTTGAATCAGAGGTGAAGGATGCTCTCTGGGCCTGCAGACACTGAGCTCTCTGATTTGTCTGATTGAGGAGCAGCAGCAGACAAACAAAGAGGATCAGTAGGACAGGAGCACCACATTAGTGGGACAATGGTCTTAATCTGCAGACATATTCTGCACAATGAGCCTGTCATCATCTCTGTCCCCTCGGCTCAACATCTGCTCTGTCAAAACTGCCTAATGTGCCTCTGTTGCACCTCATCGTTCTGTATAAAAGGTAAAGAGATGTTGTTCCACCTCTGTACCTAGAGCAGGCAAACTTAAAATGTATTCTACTTTACTTGGAAGTTTTGAGGCAATTAGTTTCCCAACTTTTTAAAATCAAAGTCAACTTATTAGAATTTACAGTGCAGAGGTAGCGCTGAATCTATGTCTGTATTAAAGGAATAGGCCAACGAGGACAGGACAAGGCTGTGGCGTTTTGATGACATGAAAGAAGAGAAGAAGAAAATTAACTTTTAAAATTAGGGAGACGGTGCAAAACAAGTTAGCGCCGTATCTTTTGAGATCCACTGCTATATAGAGACGGTGAATAATTACTATTATGTTATGCCATTATTTATAAAGCGTGGTGCAACTTGTACATAAAAACGTCACACCGCTGTTGGACGTCTCGCTGTTGGACGTCTCGCTGTTGGACGTCACGCCTCATTTGATGAACTTCAGCATTTAATTTAAAATCAAATGTTGTGGTGAAGTCATGCCGCCATGTTTTTGTTCAATGTACACAACCAAACTTGCTATTGTTGCACAATATCTGAGTAAAAAGGGCTACAAGGTAGCCATGTCCTAAGGCAGAGATCATCAACTGGCGGTCTGTGGACCAAATCTGGTCTGTGAGAGTCTTCCATCTGAACCACGAAACCTTTTGACATGATGTGAAAAAATGATTGGCCTATTGTTAACTTCTGTCAGCAAAGGAATTGGAAAAATTGCGCTTTATGGAGTGCAGGGTCTGTGCATGTTGAAGGCAGGATATAAACCACTATCACCTGAATCTGAGTAATGGTTATGTCAGTCCAGTCTTTTTTGTCATGTTTTTAAAAATTAATCATTGGGTTTTTATTTTCATATTATTATTATTATTATTATTATTATTATTATTATTATCATCATTATTATTAGGGGTTAGAGTTTGAGGCTTCAGACCTCAGATTTAAATCAAGTGAGAATTGTTTTCATACACTTTCATTCAGACCTCTTTTTGAAACCAGTGGTCGCCTCCTTCTGGCCATTAGAAATAATGCAGGTTTAAGTCACATGGCTTCACATGTCCATCCCTCTGGTTTGTACACTCCTTATCTGTTTCAAATACTCTGTACACCAGTGCACATACAGCCGACTCCACTGGCATACGGGCCTTAAAGCTGCTGAAGGTTAATCATCTGAAAATATTTTCTCATGTCCAGAGTAAATACAAACTGCAGTTACCTCTCGCTGACGACATGTTAAAATCAACCCGCATGTTTCTCTAACAAGCCCTGTCCATTCCCCTTTTCTTGATTTGATTAGAATTTGACCCAGAAACCTGCAGTTAATCTCCTTTAACTGGGCTGCCAGACTTTTAGTGGCCAAATATCAACGTAATGGTGATCTGCCGTATAATCTGTGTAAAGACCTTAAAGGCCCAAGATGTGTTTTCTATGTACTTCCCCTCAGCAATGATTAGCCGCAGTAAACACTGTCTGAGCTTCTGCGTACCATAGTGTGTGTGTGTGTGTGTTCACACCAGTCAGAAGATCTAACGGTACACAAGCAGCCCTGTGATGTCACCGTGTGCTTTTGACCCACACATAAAACAAACGGGAACCATATCGTTAGTGTTTACAGGGAAAATCTACCTAATAATAATATTCACATATTAGAGAAGTAGAAAAAATCGGAACTGCTTTATAGCTTTATACAGGTAGTAAATATGTTTTATGTATCCACACTGCAAGAACCAGGGATGATTGCAGCTCTTAGAAATCAGTTTTAAGGGACTTTTTGGGCTCCTAATTTAGAGTAGGTACTCTCCCACAAGAGGAACCACGAGTGACGCCAAGTGTGTGTTGCTTGGTTCAACAAATGAGTCAGTAGAGCACCATTAACCTACATTTCTTGATACGTTGGCTGTGCAAACAACAGCTTGTAGCGGTAGACTTTAACAAAAGGGAACTAATCACAGACAAATGCCAAATTGTGAATGTTGCATGTTAGGAAGACGCAGTTATGTCACTGCAGAGTTCCTATTAGTGTGCGAATGCAAACAGAAAAAAGGTGCTGAAGGTCTTAAGTTCTAAGAGGAACTAGCTAGTGGGCAGTTCCTCTTTGAGGGTCCCCAGATTTTGTGTCAGGTTGTAGATCTTCATTCAAAAATCACTCAAACAGAAAAAAATCTAATCCAGTTTTCGGGTGTCTTTTCCCTTTAAACAATATAACACCTGCAAAAAAGCTATTTATTTTTGGAATAGACATGGATGTCTGTAAAATTTCAACTTTTAAAGTGTGAGCAGCTTCATTTCCGCCTCAGCGTCTGTGTAGATCACTGTTGGGTATTGACAGATTTGATTTTAACGTCAATGTCAAGTCACTGATCCCTGCCCACTGCTGGCTGCTGGTTTCCCACACTAATGGGATGAACCTTCAGTGTGTGACTGACATCAGTGAAGAGAAACCAGGCCAATAGAGAGAACACAGGCTCTGGACTCAGAGCCACACAGTGGTAGCGTTGTTCCCGTTGCCCTTGGACTCAGAGACATTTATCCAGTGGGTTTGACAGACGAGGACCACAGCCTGGAGAGAGTGCATCTCATTGGCCGAGGGAACTGTCACAGCTCGAGTGACTCTGAAGCATTAATGCAATGTAGCAACTGCAGTGTTAACACGACCACAGCCATCCTACTGGCTGGAGGGAATCATCACCAATGCCAAATAAGGCACCACCTTTCCTTAATGATGTAACCGCAGCGGTATGACAAAGCTCCTCTTCTGCCAAACACCTCAGCGGTGTGTGTACAGGCCTGTGGTGTGTGTGTGTGTGTGTGTGTGTGTGTGTGTGTGTGTGTGTGTGTGTGTGTGTGTGTGTGTGTGTGTGTGTGTGTGTGTGTGTGCCTGTGTGTGTGTGTGTGTGCCTGTGTGTGTGTGCCTGTGTGTGTGTGTGTACAGGCCTGTGTGTGTGCCTGTGTGTGTGTGTATGTGTGTGTGTGTGTGTGCCTGTGTGTGTGTGCCTGTGTGTGTGCGTCTGTGTGTGTGTGTGTGCCTGTGTGTGTGTGTCTGTGTGTGTGTGTCTGTGTGTGTGTGTGTGCCTGTGTGTGTGTGTCTGTGTGTGTGTGTCTGTGTGTGTGTGCCTGTGTGTGTGTGCCTGTGTGTGTGTGTCTGTGTGTGTGTGTGTGCCTGTGTGTGTGTGTCTGTGTGTGTGTGTGTGCCTGTGTGTGTGTGTCTGTGTGTGTGTGTGTGCCTGTGTGTGTGTGTCTGTGTGTGTGTGTGTGCCTGTGTGTGTGTGCGTGTGTGTGTGTGTGCCTGTGTGTGTGTGCGTGTGTGTGTGTGTGCCTGGTTTTGTTGCAACCAAGAGATCCGTACATCGTGTTCCTGAACGGTATCTGACAGCAGCCCCGCATGCTGCCAAAGAATGTATTTCCTGGCTTCTGCCAGGACCTCTGACTGACACAAACACACACACAGGCACGCACACGCACACACACACACACACACACACACACTTGAGTTTGTTTTGGAAAGGGATGCAGACTAACTTTTGTTGGCTGGCTTCATTAAAAACAATCCTCCCTCAGAAACTCATGTGTTTTATTATTTGTTTTCATTTGCTAAACCAGTGTCATCAACTTCTATTTCTATATACTGGGTTTCCTACATTTCCCAGAATGCATTTTAAAGCTTTTGCTCTTTCATTTGAGGGACTAAATGAGTGGCTACCAGTGATGCAGTTCCTCTACTGGCCACTAGGCGGTGGGTTCAGAAACATGTCAACTATTTTGAAGTAAACATGTTTTCTACAGGTATGGATTCAAACAATATTTTCACTTCTGATGTTGAGGAGATTTAAGGAAATTATTGTTTTAAGGATCAGTGAAATAGTTACATCATCTCTAGCTTCCAAAACGTGATAAGAAATTTGATCCTTCAGATTGATTGGATCACTCATTAAAGGGCGGAGCCAAGGAACTACAGTGTGTGATTTTATGTGCCGGTGATCCCAAGCAAGGGAAGCGTGATGTCACACTAGACCCCGACCCAGCAGCGTCAAGGTCTAGTGTGACATCATGAGTGTAACCTTTCATAAATCTATAATGATGTCACTTACTCAGCTTTTACATATACTGTGCTGTTATGTTCAAATAAATCTATCAAAATAATCCAATAATATGAATAATATAAAGGAAAATCCCTTAGAAACAAGATAATCTCTTGCTTTCTCATCCCGCAGGTCACCATGGACCGATCTACTGCTGGGATCATGGTTAAATTGAATTATTGATATAACACATTGGGTCTAGTAATGCAGTATACCACCTTTAAATCTCATCAACATAAAGACTATCCAAAATCTAAGACTAATGAGTCATACATGAATCAGAAAAGTCCCACTCCAGGGGGATTTTCTTGACGAATCTCAGAATTCAAATACAGACAAAAATAAAGACTTTCAATCCGTTGCCTGTGGTCAGTTGACACACAGTCCTTCTTATCCTCCATGTCTCATCTCTACATGTTCTGCCATTTTCATAATGAGTGTCTTGAAAGAGGTGAATGTAGTGCTGGCTCTGAAGACCTCATAAATTCATATATGGTTGTGAGTATGTGTACTACTGGATCACAACACTACAACTCCCAGGTGAAACCCCCAGAGTAGGCAGTTGGTATCAATCTGTTACCACACTGCAACACGCGAGTCAAAGCACGACAGATGTACTCCGACAGTCATTAGAGTAGTTCTCATATGGCTGTCTGAAAGACAGTGAATGAAACTACGAGAGGAGAAAAGAGGTGTCCCTTCACTTCATCTGGCAGACCCAACAACCATCCCATCAATGTCTCCATCTTAGGCTCGGTACCCCATGGAAGGTTGCCTCATTACCTCCACTGTGGAGATCATATTCTGGCCAGGTTTGTTTGTCTGTCAGCAGGATTACATAAAATCCACAGCCTCGATTTTCATGAAACTTTGTGGAAGATTGTAGCATTTACACAAATTCACTTTTGCTTTCAAAGAGTCGTGTTTTGTTGGAGGTTTTCTGCTCCAGCTGTGGTCTAACTCACCGTTTTTTCTCACTGTTTCACTAAACAACAAACACCCCCACACAACCACACAACCCGACAGGAAGGTGTCACATTGTTAGATTTTGTGTTTAGATGACATCAAACAAACACACCTGTAGCTCTTGATACTGCTGAGTCTTGGCCTGAAGAGCTGGCTCTCCTGTGTTGAGCCATGTGATCAAGTGTGTTTGGCTGTTTACTCCTTAGGGTAAACCAGTTTTTGTCTAAAGGTGTTGCTGGTTAGATGCAGGTGGACTCAGCAGTCCACCTGCATCTAAAGGACAAGGGACAGTCATCTGAAGACCGTCCACTTCAAACGGTGAGTCCATCAATGCCCACAGAGTTCCGTGTGTGTCTTATGTTGGCATCGATACATCCACTAGAGGGCAGTGAAGAGTTAAACATTTCAACAACAACAAATATGGTGACGGTCGGAGGAGGTTGTGATGATGGGCCTTGTAAACACAAAGCAGCAAAAACAGAGTAACGCTGTCGTCGGCGGTGGTCTGAGAGGTCATTAAACACATTGAGACATGAGGACGGAGAGTCTTTTTTACTTTTTCATTCACTTGTTTTCTTCTTTGTTGTGTCCGTACACATTTATCGTGCCTTGTTTGAATGGTTTATGCTGCCCCCAACCATTTCCGGTGGTGGGTTTCGTCCATCTCTTCCGACGTATGAAATGAACGCAGAGTGCAGACAGAAGCCTCCGTATACATCTTTAACTCATCATCTTTAACTTAAATGAGCCTTTAGCACCTGTGCTCAGACAGTTTCACCACCATTCACACTTTGAATCAAGTGAAACTGATAATTACTAGATAAATTACATGATGCCCCAGTAGGCAAACAAAGCACTTTTGTCCTCAACGACACTAACGACCTATAATAATGCTGGGTGGGTAAACATGTGACCCTAACGACTCAGTGTGTTAATGACCTCACCAGAGGTCAAATACCTGACTTTTCCCCTCCAGTCAGAAGTGAAGAAGAGGAGAAACGTCTTCACACCTTAAAAGTCTTACTCCGAGTCATAAAACTCTCTACAAAGTGAGGATTACTTTTTTCCCTGTCAGGAAGCTTTAGCTGATCCCGTTTCAAGGGAAAACGAGCTTCAAATCAAACTCAAAATGTCTTCAGATTTATTAGAACAGCGGAGCTATTACTAAAGTAGTCAAGCAGAAGTCCAGCAGTGTACTGGTAGAGTTTAGTCAGACCTGTCAGCTTTGTTAGAAAGGTTGGCTGTGGATGATTATTCAGTGCCTCCTCTGTGTTTTGATCCAATATAAACATGCAAATTCTTAGTTTTTCTTGCTTTTTTAATAAGAATGACACTCAGTAGGGCACGTTCCTCTGATAAGACCCAACTTTACATTTTAATGCAAAGGTATGGAAAAGCTGCTTATGCATGAAAAGAGTACAAACTCTGCAAAACCAGCAAACTGATCTATGAAGTGTAGAAAAAACCCAACTCCAGCAGTGGACAAGACACTTATCTCTGAAAAACAGCCTGAAAAAAAGCCTCCAGGCAGAGAAAACAGCCTCAAAGATCTGAGTACTCACGGTTGGGCTTTTACCCAGCATGCTGCAGACAGGGAGAAACTCCATCTCTCTGCTCTCTCCAGTCTTCTCCCCTATTATACTCTCCTCTCCTCCTCACTGCTTCTGACATCACAGACGCTCTCCCTCTGCCTTGTGTTCCATCATGAATGAAAAGAGGAACATGACTCACATATCGTAGTTCCACTCATGGACCACAAGCACAATCAGTTCTAAGTAACCAGAGGTGCTTACGTACATGTATATGCATATATCGGAGAGTCTAGTGCTCATTGGAAGTGCAGCCCTCACCTGGGTGACAGGATGAATCACAGCAGCGAGGCAGAGGAAGATGATGGATGTGAGGGCGGGGTCTTACCCCCACATGTACACATGCATACACACACTGTAGAGATAAACAGATGGACAAAACTGTAATTACCTGCACAGTTCTGGCTGACTGACGTCCTTTCATCAGCGATGAAGAAAAAAAAAGGAAGTGAAAACAAGTTTGTTAAAGGAGGAGAAAGATCAATACAAGTTAAAGTTGAGATGGGGAAAGTCCCAAACGTGGTCATGGGTTCTTGTCCCAATAACTACTGAGAGCATCCTCCAAAAGACAACAGTCTTAGAGGCACATCTGATATGATGCATGCTGGAGTTTGGTGCCAGGAGAGCCAATGAGGAGCCAGTAGGGTGGAGTCTCAGCGAGCTGTCAATCATATTACTCAACTAGTTGTTCCTCCAGAAGGATGGTGCAATCTGTTATCATTACAGCGACAAGCAAAACAGCTACAGAGGAAATGAGAGGCGCCCATCAAACACTCTCAAGTGACTCAAGGTAAAAAAAAAGAAAGAAAAAAAGGCAACTATAACGAAGAGGAACATAAAGCCTGTGATGTGTTTGTACTGCTGCTCCCCTACCAACAGGACACCTGCAGACACTCAGGACAGAGAGATGGAACTAACATCCCCTCGCTGGGGATCTTCACTGTAGCCTCTCAGCTAAAAGTAGAAACACGCACCTCGTCTGAGGAAGGTGCACAAGCTAGAACACGTGTACATGTGCTGTAGACAAGATCAATGACAACTTATGATCTCTGCCTGCCTCAGTACTCACAAAAAAAATGAAAATGTAATGTTTCATCCGACAGCAAAACTCCCTCTGGTGAGGGTGATTCAAGGTACACCGTCAACTGTAATAAGTTGACTTTACTTTTTTTTAAAGTCAGCAAACCGATCGCCTCAAATTTTCCAAGTAAAATACATTCATTTCAAGTTGTATATTTCATATTTACACACTGAAGCTCGTGCAGACACCTCAGGCAGAAAGGATTTAAGCCTGAAAAAGGGTGAAGATAACATCTTTTCAAATCAATTTAGGATCTCAGAGCTTCTGGAGACGTAGATTATGCAGGAGGAGCTGTATGGGGTCATTACATATTTCTTTTTGGTTGTTTTTATACGAAGATGAAGATGAAGTGCACAACTGAAGATGATGGGGAATTTAATTTGAAACTTTGAAACTAAACAGACTAAAAAGGTGAGAATTCCTTTTTTTTGGTCTTTCACCCTGGTTACATTTTTATAGTCTAGTCAATCTGTGTAGCAGATGTAAAGCCTGATGCAGAATGAGCCATTAGCACCATGTATGCTACATCAACGGTTGCTCAGGCTGCGCTGAGCCGTCATAACAGACCCTGCAGTCCACGTCAGAGCGGGGATCATATCACGATCCCTTTATGACTCGTGAAAGGTCTGGTTTGTCTGATCGGTGACGCTGACAGGAAGTGAGATGTCGAAAAGAAGAAGAAAAAAAAAAGATGAGCTGACAGGAAATGGTCTGAGGTTTCTCAGTTCTTCACACACATCATCCACTGGACTTCATTTCGCTATACCACCAACCATGTATGTCTCATCATTTGTTACAGACCCTTAATAAATCACTACACCCTCTCTCCTTGGTTCCTATCCCCTTTCCTTAGTCTTCTCTGCAGCATCTACATTTCTACTTAACTCCACCAGGGAGGTTATGTCTGTTTGTTTGTAAGTCAGCACAATGACTCAATATTGACTTGTGTGGTGTTTCCAGTGTAAATACACTAAAAAAATATTCAACCATCTCAGTTCTTGCAGGGTGGAATAAAACCTGCCTGAAACCAACACAGTCCACTGAATCTTTTGAAACATATTTTTAAAAAAAGGAAACAATAAAATAAACGCCTATCGATGACACGTTAGAAAGCGATAAACACAGAGTGGGAGTTGATAATGAACAATGATTGACGTATTAAAAGGGCAGGTAACGTTTCTTTCTGCAGGAGCAAGCAGAGACACAGATGTCCGCTGAGTTAGCAGAGTTTAACCAGTAATTACACGCTGACTGAGGCCAATGTGAGCTCGCTCAACAGTTAGAATGAGACACTCCTTCATCAAGAGAATACCAGTGAAACAGAAGGGCTGCAGTGGGATTCACTCAACTGAAAACATTGAACATGTTCCAAATAAAGTACACAAAAAAAGACACTCAGCTGATTGGCTGCTCTTTGCAAACATTTGGACGACATAACCTTTAATGTACCCTCGTATTCAGAATCTTCTAAATGTAGCCACACATACAGTATGTCACTTAAGCTAAAAATGTACACAGTAAAAGGAAACAAGGAAACCAAACAGCAGCTCATTTGAACAAGAACATGGATTTAGTATCAGGCATTGGTGGAACCCAGTAAACCAGTTGTTCTTCAACCAATGACCAAAGACCTGAAACTATTTCCTGGTAGTTAATTCAATTTAATGGTAATTACAAATGTCGACATTAAAATCAAAGACATCTTATAGTGCTTTGTATAATAATAATCGTCAGCTTATATTCCTGTTATTTTTCTTAGATTTGTTGATAAATATGAAAATTTATGTGTTAATTAGTTGTTTCTATTATTCTGTCCATCCCATTTATTGAGGATCGACACGCAGAGCCTTCCTGCCACAAAGCCTTTTTAACGCGTGCTTTACATGAAACAGCACTTTGGTTAAGTTTAGACACAACAGTGTTTAGGTTTAGGAAAAGATCCTTGAAGTTTAAATTCAATTCACTTCACCCACATGAGAGAATATATTAACTAGGACAAAGACAAGCGATAAAAACAGGATTATGAAGAGAGGATAACGCGTCCTTCCTGTCCCCAGTGGAAATTATGGCCTTGCATTTACAGCAAGTACTAATGCACAGTGGAATTAGATATTTCCTACCTTCACCTAAGTCTGCAAAAACTGTTGTGCATGTTTGCATTTGAATATTGGCTGTCAGTAAATCTCCTAACATTCAGTTAAAGAGTCATGGGTTTCCCAGGAATCCTGAACAAGTGCAGAAGTTTCCCTTTAATTTAGAGAATTTAGGAGAAACTCTCTTCGGAAGGCCTCGCCCAGAGCGGCCATGTTAATGCAGCTAGATTAAGATTATCACAGACCAGCTACAAAAACTGCACGGTCCTACTTCCTGGAGGATTGCCATGTTTATTGCATCCCCTTTGGAGAACAGGGGCATCAATGATTGTAAATAATTTTCTGATTGTGAATAAAGAAAAAGAAAACCCTGTTCATCGAGTACACATTCAGCTGATTCTGAAACAGAAAGAAATGAAATGAAGACAGAAGAAGATGGAGGTCGACAGACTATCTGATGATGACACATGCAAAAGGAGAGCGATGGAGGATTGAGCCTCGACTGGGAGCAGAGTGGGGGCGGAGGTGTCGGTAGACAGTGAGTCAGACTGAGGTACCTGTTCTCCTCTGACAGGAACAGGCTGGCAGGCCTTCACATCCACATGACTGCTGCACAGAGGAGAAGAAATCTCAGCCAGAGCAGGAAGTTTAAGAGAAGGAAGATTTCTTTTTACATGAAGCTGGTGTTTTTTGAGTCAAAAGAAGAACGCCCACACAAGTAACGCACAAGGCCTTCACTGTTGACGCTCCTGATGTTTCTCAGCTTTATGATTCACTCACACATACTGAATAATATATATATATATATATGTTTGAGGGCTTGAAGCTAAAGTTTCAGTGAACATTACTGCTGTGTGACCTGTGAAAATGTATTTAGTCACCACTTTCATTTACCCTCAGAGGGCATCTTCTCAAATTCAGATTTCTTTAAGTGCTTGCATACTAAATAATAAATGTTTTACATCAAGCTTTCTGGAACACGGGGCTCCCGTTTGTCCGACAGCAATGTGTAAAAACGAGAGCCAAAAGTTGAAAAGTTCAATTCCAATTTTTGGATCTCTTATGAAAACGTTCCTTTACTCAAGTGGACAAATTGTTTCCCTGCCTGAAATGGATTTGAGGAGGACAGAAGTAGTTGAATACTTGAATTAATGAGCAGATTCATGGAAAGTAAAATATTACATTTGTATTAAAGTTTTTTTGAATGAAAGTCGAGTAAATGTTAGAAGAACTGTGATAAAAAATGGACAGAATAATGAGAACAAGAAGTCTTTTTTTAAATAAAATATTCATTATGAATAAAAATCACATGCAGCATGTCGAGCTTTCCTCTCTGCATCCTGTAGGTCGCTGTGAGTCACAAAGATCTGGAGAGAGTAACGATGCAGAGAGGAGATCAACATTCAAACCACATTTCTACGACACTTTATTACAAAGATATTAATAGAAACACTGTGAAAACACGCCAACGCGTCCATAGACCTCAGAGGGTTATCTCATCCACTGTTCATAATATGAAGAAATAAGACAACAAAAGATTCTAACATTTTAAAATATAATGTGGATCCTTAACCTCATGCATAGGTTCATAAACACAATGTGTCGAAAGAAAGTTACCAAACTGACATCTGCAGAAAACAAAATGTTAGAGCACAATAAGAGCTACTAGCAAACAAACATCCCATAGTAACTTCCTTTATATCATCTAAAGTCATTAGTATAATCTGTAATAAATGGAACATTCCTGCATTAAAATTCCTTTAAATTAACATGTATTCTTTATTAATTCTATTGAATTGTGCACTTAAAATTATTCTTAATGTTTCCTACAACTTTTAAATTCAGAAAAATCTATTTTATTTAAAGTAAAAGTGTGTCTCATTTGGTGGTTTGGTACCATAACTTCCAGGAGTCATAACTTCAACGGAATCTGAATCTGACTAAACGCAACATAAACTAAACTTCAGCTCAGTGAAAACATTACTACTGAGACACATCTAATGCCAGAACCAACGTACTGTGTGTTTAAATTAAGAGAATGAAATAACAAATCATTCATTTACACGGTTATGCAACACTGGCTCTATAAATGGGTCTTTTAGTCGTAGTCTGTTGCATTTCAATGAATTGAGGGAAATATTTTTTTTTCAAAAACAACCGTCAGAATGAGAGCAGCAGAGAGGTACTGCAAAAGTTTAATCCCAAGCATGGCTCATGCTAATAAAACAGCAGATCCTCAATTTCCCATAAGGCAACCTGATAACATCTGTCAGTAGGACCTCCCTTATACACCAAAACATCTGCTTCATCCCAACAAAGACGCTCTGGGACAAAAGATGGCCCATAACAAGTGAAACGATATAAACAATGATATATAAAGAGGCGTGGTCACCTCGCCTCCATTCTAACCCATTACTAGTCCATGTCAAAACTAGCTAAACATGTCCAACTTTACCACCCATCCGTGGTAGTTGAAAAAAACACAGCCGTGCAGTCAACATGTACATCGATTTTCTGATTTCTCTAGAAAACATCAGGATTCTATAATCAGATCAAACTTCTTCACATAGATTCTTTCATATAAAACATGTGGGCAGCTTGAACAAAAGTCATCTGAAGATGATAAATTCACCAGTATAAGACATATCCTTCATTCAGTTGGAGAGCCTAGAGTAGATATGACCAACCAGCAGCGTCACCTTAAAATCGACTTTCAATGGAAAACTCAAAAAATAAGATCTGTAGAAAAATCTAAATTATAAAAGGCAAACCTACTTATCATTGTTAATATATGTGTATATGTGGTGATGCTAGTGTGTATCGTTTGTGAGACATGCTCATGGACAGACGTATAGACTACTGACGACTGTACTGAGAGGATGAAGGATGAGGTAAAAGCAGCATTAAACAAAAAAGGTTCCAGCAATAGATTCAAACATTGTCATCATTGAACCAGATTCACATGGTTCACATGGTTCCAATGAGCCAACCAGACGCCCTGGACCCAGAACTCTTATCCCAGAATCTGTCAATCCAGATAAAATGGGAAAATAACAAATTAGAAGCTTAACTAATCAATCAAACTATTTCCAATAGACTTGAAACTCCATGGAGCGAGATGCCATATCAGTCCAGTTTCTGGTTTCTCATTATCTCATCGTGCCTCAGTTGAGTGTTTTCAATTCACTGCTGCAATATGTTCCAATCACTTTACACCCACAGGGGGAAATGAACATCAGGATATAATAAAGTATATGGAAAAACGCTAGGAGCAGGTCAAGATATACAGAAAACAATTTATCGTCTGCTATAACTGAAATTTCAGGTCCACGTGCAATAATTCTCTCTGCTTTTTGCACTTAAAGTCGTACTAATTTTAAGCCTAACAACTGTTCAAATGACTATGTTTAACATGTAAGGGGTTCGTGAAGCTTTATGACCGATCGGGCAAATAAAGATTGCAGTAAAGGCAGGTAGAAGTTGTTTTTTTTACCACAGGTGTAGACGTTTGTTTGCTAGTGGCGGGTTCACTATAGCACACCAGGCAGAAACATGCAGCGATCATCATCTGTTCCATCCTGTGTGCTGAAGCAGCAAACAGTGATGGAAAAAAGACATGGGCTTTTATCTTATAGATTTATATTGTTGTCATGGTACTTTTCAGATGCCACTTTGCACAGTCGCACTTAGAAAAAAAAGTCACAGAGTTTGGGGAATGGACTAACGGCACTGCTTCAATCATGCGAGAGAAATATCAAATTCATCCAACGATCCGACAGCCAGTCTGGAGCAGGTGGTTGCTCCTGCTCCTATTTGTATTTTTTCTACTATGATGAGCTTCAAGGAGAATGAATGTTACATTCACTAGATGGCCATAAACACAACTCCAAATAAATGATACTGATGCTCTGTAACCACTGGATGAATAACTAGTCAGCTGTTTGCTTACAAGATCACCATATCAAGTGAAAAAGTCAATGTCGAGTTCACAACTGGTTTTTGCTGCCCCCCAGTGGCCATAAAATCATCTGGTGCAGATTTCAAAAATCAACCTCACAACTTTGCTGGATTTTTAAGTGACTTTTTGGTTTGTTCTTGGCATGTTAGCATCCTTGTCCTCGTCTTTCCTTGTAAATTTCAGTGCTACCTGACATCCAGTGTCTGTGGAAAGAGGGACAGTGCAACTCTCATGAACCCCAAGGACAGTGAATGCAACATTTGTAAAAAAAAAAAAAAAGAAAAAAGAAAAAAAGAAAAGAAAGCTGTAATAAACTCTCCCTCCGTCCATGCATGCCACAATGTTCCCTCTCTTCTCTTCTCTCCCTTAGTTTAAGGCATGTTTACATTTCGCTCAAGAGAAAACAGACAGAGAGACAATAAAACCCAGTTTATTAGGAAATGCCTCCTGTGTGCTTCAC
>CM075204.1:5630354-5810354 GCA_037577475.1 Chaunax sp. Z400
TCGGGTAACTAGCGTTTGGCGTTAGCATGTTGTGCTAGTGGTAAATGTGCTTTATGTCCTCTGTTACCCCGGTAAACGGGCCATGTGGATGTAAAGCATGTTTGTAGCTGTGACGCTGACTGCATTAACGGAGCAGTAACACTGTCGCTCATGAATGTAGGATTTGGAAGCATATCTGCCACCCGGTGAACTGTATACACCAGCCTTAGAACCAGAGAGCATTAGCATCTCCGTTGTTGTTGCTACATTGTTAGTATCAACACTATTTCTCTTGGTTGGAAAACATTTATTTTTCATTTAAACGCTTTAGGTAACCACTATGTGTTCATGTGTGAGTACTTCTGATTTTTGATCCAACTAAGAATGAAACGTTACATGAAAAAAAAGCTGATTGTAACAACAGTGTAAAGATCTCAGTCACAAAATAATGGTTGTTATTGTAAAGGAATTATACTCTGTCTATATATTTTATCTATAAAATGCCAGAAAAAGGAATGCAATGGACTGAAGAAAGAAAGACGGACCAACCTTCTGTAAGTTTAACAAGCATTTATTGGAAAAGTTTCAGAGTCAAATGATGTGCAAACAGCCATTATACAACAAGGGAAGCATAAATAACCCAGAAAACAAAGTTTTGTTTTTATAAGATACAATGAATTCAAAATAAATACAATGCAAACACAAAAAAAATACAAAAGTAACACAAATTCAAGTACAAAAAGAAATGTGCTACTGTGCAAAAGTCTTCATAATCTTGTTCTGTTTGGTATTACAGACTATGTAGATGACCTTTTGGACCTCACCGTTGAGAAGGTTTTCCAGGATCCTGCTCCACATGTGGATGAAGTGCATAACATCTCTATCCCTGAGGATCTGTGTGCCCAGTCTGATAAGCCTGATAAGCAGGAAGTGATAGCCAGCTATGTATCAAGGTTCATCAAGGACAGGTCTGAACCCCACATATGATCCTCCATCATCTGGGAACTCAATCCGTCATATCACTGAACATCTTTGTTTCAATAAAGATGAAGTCAATTTAAACAGTGTGTGTTCCTTCACTATGTGATGTGTTTGAAGTCACCAAGCGACAGACATGACAGATGAACTGTAACCATTAGAAGGTAGAGGGAATATTAATCTATAGTAATCAATTCCACTGTGATATAATGTATTATTATAGTATTGCTGTCCTTACTGCACTATCTCTCTTAGACGTAAAGACCCATCGTCAGCTCTATAAATGTTTATTGCATTCTGTAGTGACTATGCATTTAAACAAACAGGTTTGAATCCGGGATGATCTACAATGCATGATGGAAAGTTAACTACAGGTAAGGACTGCATAAGAAAATTAACTCAACAAGCATTTATGCTACCTGCGGTATCTCCCTGCAGCAGACATTCACAGCTTCTGTTGGCATTGTTGCACAATTTCCACAGGTGCACCTATCCCACAGAAAAATTTTTAAAAAAGAAAAGTGACAACGGTTTATTAAAATTGTGTTTTAGTAAGGACATAAGTCAACAATATCCACTTTAATAATGGTACTAATGATAATTAAAAAAAAAAAGGTTTCCCTGCTATGATAGCTGGCAGACATACTGTAGACTAGTAAGAGTTATGAAGCGTTGGCAGACAATCCCACACCCTGTAAGCAATGAAACAGCTGGCTGATACATAAAAAAATAAGCTTTTATTTTGTTGGTGAAACGGAAAAGCCTAGACGTAGACGTAGTCGGCACGCCTCTCGCTTGAGGGGGCGGAGTGAGAAGTGTCTCGTTTGCATATTAAGCGCCACGCCCTCAAACAGGCCGTTGAGAGAAAGGCTGCTGAAGCAGGAAGAGAAGGGTGCAGTGGTGCTTGAGTCCATTGATATTTAAACCCACCCATGTCGCAGACATTTCATTAAGACTACCAGAAATTGTATTAACTTGTGATAAAAGAGTATAATATGTCCCCTTTAACACATGTGAAGTGGTGCCATTTTCTTGTTAGGCGCTTTCATCTTTCATCATTCATCATGGTTACATTCTGGGAGTGGAGCTTTTCTCAGATAAGGCTTTCTGGGGCATGACTCAAAAACTATTCATTATTATTTCACCCAAACTTTATTTACTAATCACCCATGTACTGGAGAGGTGCATTGTATTGATTTGTTGACAATTGAACATTTCCTCAGATATGGATCTGACAATTAAGCATTACAATGAACAGGCACAACTTGCAGCTGCTGTATAGCATTGGTAGTAATAGTGGCTGAGGCAAGCGTAGTTCGTATGATGCACTGTGTAGATGGTTTCATACACGAAGCAGGCATTCTAGACAAAAATTTGATTTGAGTAATGGTGGCCTGTGTCTAGGAATGTCAGGATTAATTGTTTTTGCTATTAACCGCGATGAATAACGTCACGGTGTTATAATCGTTTATGTGTTGGGCGTGAGGAAATGTCTCTAGTTTGGAGTCATGTTCTGTATGTGTGTATTTGTGTGTGTGTGTGTGTGTGTGTGTGTGTGTGTAAATAAAACAATTAAAAAATGCTCAAGTTTTCCTTCCATAGTGTCGATAATAGTGAAGATTTCTCCGACAATAATTGTGATTCCAAAAACTGATGTCATGACATCCCTAGTTATAAACAAGCCAAAAGGTTTAGCCAGATTAGCAGCACACTGGTGACTTGATTAGAATACCAACACTAACATGCTGCTGCTCACAATGACAATGCTAGCGTGAAGTTTAGCGGGTATCATGTTAAGCATTGTCATCATGTCCATTTAGAGTGTTAGTTTGCAAAAACACTACTGACAAGTGCAGCTGAGGCTTTTGGGAAGTTGTTTTGCAGGTATGTGGTCATAAAACAAGCTGTGGGACAACTTCAAACTGATAAGATCTGATCTGAACTCTTATAAATCATGGCATGAAAGAACTAATAACGGAGTGGGCGAGGTAATATACTACTGTGTTGATATAAGGATAAGTGTGAACACAAAAATAAGGCCTTGAATCAAATGTGACCTTGCAGATCCAAACTTCAGCTTTGATGCTCCTTGATATTGAAGCCGAGGCCTGATTATTATTTAGGCAACTGTGCATCTACCTCAGGGCACCAGACCCCCAGGAGCTCAAACAGCCTGAGGTTTAATGGGTGGCGATTATACTTGTATTTTGATTAATTGTAAAAGTTGTGGTTGTATGGACTTTTTTATGTCTTGTTGCTTCAGCTGAATGTCTGAACTTCACTGAGTAGAATGATGTATGTGTACAAGGCTGTTTTCACATTCATTTCTCAAAGTGTTGATTTTGTGTGCTCACTGAAAATCTGATTTAAGAAGGCCTACGAGCATCACAATTAGTTTGACGGCCAATCCTGGTCAAGTATTCATCTTACACAAGTGTGACGTGGAAACCTGAAGCCTCCAGTGCACATACACTGAGAATGGACTTCACAGTGAAGTAGGAAACAACTTGTGAAGAGAAAAGCATTTGCATAGCTATTGAGATATTAAGGATTTTTAATAAGTGAGAAGGAATCTGTCCCATTTTTAGGATTTTAATGTAATTTTTTCTGCAATAACCATGTCAGACATACATTAGATAATTCTTACGTATGCAAGATCATAAATCAAAATTCAGGTGACCCCTGATCAGCTCACAATTCTTTGGCAGAGACACTACTATGAGGAGCTAATTTAAAACTAGAAAATTTGTCTAGTTGCTCCAGCTAATATAAAAAGTACATTTGTGCTTTAGTGGAGATGGTAACTTCTATCATCTGTGAAAGTCCAAATATCCCTAATAATGGGAAAAAAATATACAAAATGAAGAAACCAATCATGAGACGCACACCTTGAGGGCACCAACAAAAACGTGGGAAATTTCACTGAATTCCGTCTGGCAGTTTTTGAGGAGCTGTGGATGGATCCGTACAGAGGGTAACCCTAACTGCCCCCTTTGACAAGGGCATAAAAAGAAAGGACTCTTAGGGCAATTCTGGGAGTAGATAGTGGCTCTGAGGACATGATATGCAGTTAGAGCTCTGGATTTATCGAGGTCCGTTTGGTAGCGTAAGCAGAACCTGGAGACACAACGGAAGCAGTGCAGGCCGTAAAGATAAGACGGCTTTGAATAACAGCTTTTACTGCCCCGCTGCTCAGTCCGATATCTTATACCCAGCTCCTCCTCTGGGATGGAGCTCCCTTACTGCAGGTGCTGCACGCACAAACATCATCTACTTATGCAAATACACTCCCAGCCTTTCCTGAGGAAACCCTTTAGAGGCACAGGCAAAAATCTAATCTCTCATCTTCTCCTTTCTTTTCCTGAGCATTAGCAAGCACATGCAAAAACGCAGTTTTACAAGCATCAATTAGAGGCACAGATTTTAACCATTTTGAGTGAAAACACCCCCCCCCCCCCCCCTGGGAGCAGCGGCACGTTGTGATTATATATTGCTTACATTTCTCCCTCATAAATATGAAATTAGCTCAATTAGGTTGGAGCGTGCTGCGTGGAATGGCTCCTTGACATGGCTCTAATTGAAATGAACAGCAGCTCGGCCTCCCCTGCAGAGGCCCGCCTAATGCCATTAGAGGGGATCTGAGGGCACGGCTCTGTTTGTGTGTGTGGTTCATTTGAGACTCCCACACACATCCATCTCACTATTTAATCACACATTAAGCTCCATTCATACCCCCCAGCAACAGTATCACTTATTGAATCTGCACATGCACTCACGCTGCGTAAGCAAAGCTGCAATGATTCAATAGGACAAAAAGAGCAGGACTTGTACCATCAGCGCCAAAGGCAACACCTTATCCATCACCCATCTCACATTAGTCAGTGGCATAAAACCACAGTGAACAAGTTTTTTCTTACCTGCACATTGTTCCCATCTAGTGGAAACTGAACAGACTGCAGTGCAATCAGTGTTAACACCACGAGTAAAGCACTTTCATGAGTCTGAAGGCTGGCAAGCCCTGCAAGCTGAATGCTTCATGTTCCATATTCCAAGCCCAGCGGCAGCCACACAGCGACACACACACATACACACACTCTGCAAGCTCCACTGTTATGTAACCAAAAGCCATGTGTTGCCGTGGGAACGGGGAAGCAGCAGGGTTGAAGAGGGGTTGGTGAGAGAGAGAGAGAGAGAGAGAGAGAGAGAGAGAGAGAGAGAGGCTAACAGGAAATATTAAGTCAATAAAATGACACTGCAATACTTTGGTAACAAAGTGAGTCTGTGAACGCCTTCTTAAAGCACACACAGACACACGCGCACGCACGCACGCACGCGCGCGCACACACACACACACACACACACACACACACACACACACACACACACACACACACACACACACACACACACACACACACACACACACACACACACACACACACACCTCAGGACTTGGTTGAGGTGGTTGAGAGCAACATTAACAAGGTATTAAAGGATTGTAATGACAAAGATGATGTGTGAAGTGACAAAATGTTCAGTTCCCTCAGCTCTATGGGCCATTAGCATCTTTCAGCAAATTATTTTGTTGTTCCTGCTGTCATGATAGGCTCACAGCTCTGATCAAGCAGCTGTAAACACACTGTGTACTGTCTGCACAGCATAAAATGATGGAAAAAGTTAGCAACTACCTGGTGAAGCTAGTGAAGCATTTAGAACAGGGGTCACCAATTAACAGACTGGGGGCAAAATCCAGGCTGCAACAGGCGTCAATCTGGAGAACACCAGAAGAGAATTCTCTCCCTCTCCTCCTCTACATATTCATGTCACTAACTTGACTTCATCTCTGGAGTCTTTGTGCTTTCTCATCCTGCAGGTCACCGTGGACCGATCTGCTGACATCATCATCATCATCATTATTATGGTTATTATTATTATTAATATCATCATCGTCATCATTATTAAAATCATTATTATTATCAGTGTTGTTATTGTCGTAGTTATTATAAATATCATAAATTGTAATCTTTCAATTATAATAGCTGTTATTGTGCACAAGTCTGTGTCCCTGTTCCTCACTCCCTCTGTCTCCCCATTTATCTCCCAATCTTTCTCCCTCTCTATCCCTCTGTGTGCGTAATTGTAATTATATTGTTTGCATGCAGATATGGGTGGAATTATTTGAGGATTGTTTGTCGTTACATTTTTAATTGAATGTCAGCATTATTTTGACCACTAACATGTCTTATAAGTATGAGGCTAAACAGCTATACTAAAACAAATTGATTGGCCAAACATGATATTGAAATCACCTTTGTGCCAATCTGGTGGCTATAAATAGTGATCGTATTCACTCGTATCACATCAACTTCGTGACAATACCCAACTTTTGGAGTTCCTCAGATGTTTCCAGACAGGGAAGAGATTTCTGAGGACACACCAATGGGAAAGACACACCTGGCCATAAAGAAATGTGACCACAGAGAGGATCATAAGGCCAGACAGTTTGCTCAGTTTTTGGAAGATGAGAGGAAAATGGATATTATGGCCTTCCTGGTTGGACATGACATCACACCTAAATGATCTAAACAGATCACTCATAGTTTAGCACCTTTTCAGTCTGACTGACCAATCAAAGAGCTTTTCCAACACAAGCCAGCATTCACCTTTTCACATTTTCATACAATGCTGGCAGAGAATACCATGCAAAGCCTATCAATCACATAATCACACAATCACACCAATGGAACAGCCATTTGTTGAGTATCTTGCACGAGGACACCTCAATGTGCGTGGAGCGAACCTCAGACCTTCTGATAAGTGGACGACCGCTCTACCTACTGAGACACTGGATCGCACAGAAACTACTTGAGATATTTTTGTGAAGCTTGGTGAGACGGGTGGGCATATGGCAGGATGATGGGGCAGATCCTTTTTCTTATTTGAACATTGCAAGATAGGGCTTTATTGATCTTTTTTTTATCAATTATGTATAAACTACTTGACGGATTACCATGAAACTTGCCAACTCGGGAGCATGAGAAGACAATATATACAACTCTCAGCAGTAACCTGAACAAGCTTACCTCCCAAAATGTCAAGCTAAAAGTCTAAGATGTTACAAATACATATAATATACATACAGTATATTTGGCCTGTTGCTCCCGCAGTTTCTTATTGCTAATTGACTGATTTACACTAATACCAGTTTATCTTCAATAAGCTAGGATTGGCTAATACTATTGGCCATGTTGATTTATTATGATTTATTAGTATTTAATATGAAACGCTTCATTTAGTGTGCATGTTAATAATTTTGTGATTCTGTGTTCTCTGTGTGTAGTTTCTGTGTGTCTGCTTGTTTGGCCCAATGGTTCTTGCGTTGGTGTGTGTGTGTGAGTGTGTGTATGTGTGTGTGTGTGTGTGTGTGTGTGTGTGTGTGTGTGTGTGTGTGTGTGTGTGTGTGTGTGAGCCGATGCCAGTCTAAGCTGGAAGAGCTTCATTGCAAAATACATTGTCAGGCTGGCTGCCCATTCATGACTGCATTCTTGCTATCATTTTACATTTGGACAAAGAGCAAAAGAAAAAAAGCTGAATGTTAATACCAAGTGTGATGTAAAAGAGCTGGTTTGGCTTGTAAAAGCAGCAGCCTTGTCTCCTTCTCTTTGTTCCACATCAAGGAAAGGGCAGCAGATCGTTTGTTCTGGGAAAGTTCTGTTGTTAGATCAGGGAGAGGAAGAGGAAAGGCTATAAACGGCAAATGTCCCAGGTCCACTTTCAACAATCTAGGCCAGTCACTCTGACGCAAAAGAGCAGAGCTGTTGCATCGCTCAACAACTTGTAGAAGTGGTTGTGGTTGACGAGGGATGAATAAAAGTGTGTTTGTGAACATTTGTTTTTGTGTGACAAAACACCACAATGTTAGCAGCCTAACCAAACCCATATCTAGAGGCTTTCTGAGAAATTAGAGCCTTCTGTGCACTGTTTTTTTTAATTTGCAGAAACCCGAGAATTTGCATGATCCATGTCACCCTGGCACTTCCTCCTGCAAAGCAAACTGGTATGGCTGGTCTATTTGGTTCCAGTCGCTGGGGTAGCCGGTGCTGTGGTGAAAAAGACAGACGACAGACCAAAGAAACGGATGTACAAGCAGGCAGGAATAAATCCACGAGCAAATACAGCCGTGTCAGTAGCAGAGGTAGCATCGATCGGTTTGTCTGTTGTCACTGCTCTCCGTCTTATCGTCTATCCATCTCTCTGCACTCACAACTGTTTCTCTAACCCACCCCACCTCTTTACATGCAGCCCACATTACTCTCACTCCCCTCAGGGCCGATGTCGCCATCCCTTCTGTTGCCTTGGGGATGTATCTCACTTTAGTGGACTTGCAGGGTGATGGGTGTGAGAGACTGTCAAAAGAAGAGGAGGAGGAGGAGGAGGAGGAGGTGAAAACATGCTTTCCATGACAGTGAGGACCAGACTGAACTTCCTGTGACCTTTATGACCTCAGATTAGACCTGGACGTCTGCCCTGAGCTTTGACAAATACCCCGACCTTCCTGACCTTCAGCGCTGGTTGAAATGTTTAAGGAAGTCACCGCGGTCTCTGGGCCAATGGAAATGATCACTACCCCTTTTCAGCAGTGTGGTTTTGGGTGTCATGACAGACGTCAAGCAACACAGGATACATGACACACACTAAGCTCTCTCTCTCACTCTCCCTCCCTCCGTCTCTCTGTCTCTCTTCCCATCTGTGACTGAACAAGACACTGGAGAATGGCTAACACAGCAGCCTTGGTTCAAGTGACACTCCCCTGTGCCTTTGGCCTACTTAGAAGCTCTGCACCAGCCTGCACCTCTCCTAGTACCAACTCCTGTTTAACTAGTCACCATCGACCTCAACACTTAGCCAGCAAGAATCCAGGCATTGCTAGATGTCTCTAAGACATAGGTTCGCTTTAACCACTTACGTACACAATGATGGGTTTAGCAGGTACTCGACGGAAATGATGATCTGGTACAGATAAATTACTTTTTATGAGTAAATGTGTCAATATCCATACTCATGATGAAGGAAATCATCGTTTCTGACTGAAGTTTATTTATTCTAGTTTATAGAAAGTGTGTTCTCTAAATAGATCACTTATTCATCATAATCATTGACGTGAAGATCCATTCTGAGGTTATTCTGTAAATAGCTTTCTAATAAATAATAGAAATAGCCGACTTTTGATCAATCCATATCAATGTCAGGCTTGAACACAGTCTGGTTCTGATTTCCTCTGACACACTCAGGATATAAACCCAGGAGAATCCAACCACTTCATTGTTATGTATCGTGATACAATACAATTGGAAAGGCGTAAAATAATTTTGAAATATCAACACATATCTTATACCCATTGGACGTAAAACACACTGGATGCAATCAAATCAAACCATAATGTTAGCAGGAAGTGGTTGAATGCTAACGATATATTCGACCTTAAATGGCTTTATATCCTTCTAGTTTTTCCACTATCTTTTGTGTTTTTAGTTGCTGATCAATACAGCCGCATCCCTCCGTGTGAATGAGGTCCTGTACCTCATGAATACCTGTACAGATAGTGGTGTATTTTCTCATCTCTAGTGACAAAGCAGTTTTTAAAAACACAGATTATAGCCACAGGATAACAGCAAATTAATTCTCCTATTAATGTCCCATGATTCTCCTGAGCCATTCACCTAAACGACATCATCATTATGTAAACTCACTGGGTGGAATGGATCAACAAAGCATGACACAATAAACATGTGGCATGGTGGGGTAAATGAGTGGTACAATATAATAATAAAGTCATCATCAGTGACTCAGTGATGACAGTAATATCCATCTACAGCTCAAGGTAACTCAAACCACCTGATGGTGATACCAGACCAGAAAAACAACTGGCTTTATTGAATGGAGTAAGGCTGCATTTCATTTCTTCAGATTATTCATTAGTAATTACATAGTCTAGATTTAAAGTCTGTTAAAGAATCAAAGTTTAATGTCAGGATGTGGAAGGATGCACAAGGCTAAATTTTAAGTAGCAAAATGATGCATAAAACTCTGAGACTTTAAATCAAACATATGGCTTTGGCTTAACAATGGACAAAATGTCCAGGGGTGTGTGCAGAAAGGGGGGCCTGGGCACTGGCCACCCTGAAATCTGAGAGGCCACCCCATTATCCAAACATATGACTGGCTATCTTCCCAGAGAGAGGCGGGACCTTAGTTCGAACCAACTGTTTGATGAATATTTTTGAATGTGCTTTGTTTTCTTTTGCATGTTGCCTAATTTTGGGGGACTTACAGTCTAAATTATGGAGGCTTTATATCATATATCATACGGCCCCGTTCGGCTGTGCTGTGATTTGTAGGACGATTTATCTTTAAAATCTTTTAAGTGAGTAAAAAAGTGAAAGTAGAAACAAAACAAAAATGAACACAGAAATGCAAGAAATTGTACGATGTTGTGATGATGATCATTAAAGTATATATTAGAATTGCTAAAGTCTGACATGCATGTATTCATACCATTCCTTGGGCGACCCCAGTCAGAAAAGTCTGGACATGCCCCTGACAATGTGCACAGCTGACATTTAGAAGATGACAATGCAGTTTATCAGTAGTAGTGAAAAGTCATTTTAGTGACTCAGCAGTTTTCATTTAATGTCAGATAATGTCAGTCAGTCAAACGTTGGCTAACATCTACACAACTGGTCATACCGGTATCATAATAATACATTTTATTAATAATAATTGAGTAAAAAAAAAACCTGCACATATGAGCTTTCCTCAGAGGCAGTGTGTGTCTGAAAGGCTGTACCCGGATCAGTCCAGGACCTGACAGCATAACCAGCTGCTGTCTTAAATCAGGCGCTGAATGCACA
This sequence comes from Chaunax sp. Z400, assembly GCA_037577475.1. Lineage (NCBI taxonomy): Eukaryota > Metazoa > Chordata > Actinopteri > Lophiiformes > Chaunacidae > Chaunax > Chaunax sp. Z400. Next base: position 5,641,223 of record CM075204.1, read on the forward strand.
CAGATTGGAGCCATAAAACTCACTGAAAACTGCGTTTCACGTCGGCTCTACTTCATTACATCTTAGTAAATCCTCTCCAACCAACATTCCTATATATTCTAAGAGATCTCCTCAACTCTATTTTTACTCCCGACTCCTTTGCAGGATTGTTCATCTCCTCCAAAACGAAGGAAGGAATTATCTCAGCTCCTCTTTTCAACCCGTCTCCTCTCACAGCCATCCAAAACTCTCGTTTGTGTCTACAGTAACCCCTTCACATATTTCCATAGCCTGTCCCTTCAAGCTTCTATATCTACTGTTTCCACTCCCGACTTCAACATACCCGTTTAACTATGCCTCACACTAATAACACACACCTGCAGCTACGTCCTTTCAGACTGCATTATCTCAACGTATCACCACCCAAATCAGTATGACTCTCTGCTTCCACCCCCCACCGTTCTGCTCCCGTTAATACTTCCTGGTGGCAGAGCAGAGTGCTCTGGGTCATGCTCTGCAAAGCAAACGCCTCATTCTGAACACAAATTAAAGGGAACAAGGAAAGTGTGTGTGTGTGTGTGTGTGTGTGTGTGTGTGTGTGTGTGTTTGTGTTTGGCGGGGACTGAGCGAGAACACACACAACTATTAAGAGCTTGCAGTCTCTTCCGCTTAAACCACATCTGTGGCCTTCCTCTTTGCATTTCAGTGTTGATAAGTCGCCCCCACAGACCATTTTACTTCCCCATCTTCTGGTTTAATTGCCGTGACCACCAGACGCATGGACAGTGGGCTGCTGCCGGAAAACGTTACAACGTTGTTGAAGCCATACCCAAAACCTCTTCAGTACAACAGCTCTGCCAAATGAGAGGGACTAGAGGAAGATGGCAAGCATACAAAGTTAAGGAGAAAGAATGTAATGCTAATTTATTTTTGCCTAAATCTCATAGACACCCTCTCACACTTCCCTCCCTCGTCTCCTCTCTAATGAAGAAGTGGGAGGTTTTCGCCTCCATTACCCGTGGCCCTGCTAAAGTTACATTTCACGTCCTCCCCAGGACAGTATGCCAAGCAGGTCAGTGGCAGGCCTGGCTCCCCCTGCCAAATCACCCTCCATCCTGCAGGCTGCTTCTCAATTAAATCTACCGCTCAGCTCTGTCCAGACCAGCTCCAAGCACAGCCTGAAAGAATGAACGCAATGCAGCTCAAGACTTCAGAAGAGTGAAGCAGGGAAATACAGTGAGACAGTGCTTAATTAAAACCAGAGGTACACAAATATTCATGTTCCCCACAGGATTCTACATCATTCCGGTGATCCCTAAAGGTTTCTCTGGAACCACTACAGGTCAAATATTCCTCTTGACCAACATTTTGTACCAGGACAACTTGTCTTGAACAAAGGCTTCATTCGCATTTTCCAGGCTGAAGTGACTCAATTCTTATTTTTTGCCTAATTGTGACACCAAAAAATCCAGTGAATTTCATATGAGGTCCTGGATCGGATACATAAACGATTCATTGCCATGCAACTTGAATGAGAATGGTCAGATCAGAATTCATGTGGCTTTATGCATATAAACACTGAGCACCGTCATCAGCCAGCGCCTGCAGCAGCTAAACAAAGTGACCAAAGAGGAGAGATGGCAACAACAGCGCAGATCGTTAACAGCTGATGATTGCCTGCCGTCCTCCAGAGCAAAATGTCATGTTTATATTCGCCACCAGGTCGTCTTCAGTTTGAATATCATACCGGCTGCATAAATATGACATTTGGTTGGTGACACAGATGATTCATGCAAAAATGTATCAATGTGTGCATGCCTGCTGTTTCATTCACATCAGAGCTAAATACAGGTCACTTGTAATAATGAATGCGAACCCTCAAGATAACATCTGATATGAGCAGAAAGTTACAGATGAGGCTCCTAAAGTGAACTGTCTTCACTAAATCTACAGACTGGTTTGGACCCTTAAAATCTTCAAATGAAATCTACTTATTGGGCAGAAAAAACATGAAAATTTTAATCAGTGCTCCCAAGAGGATAAACCATTGCCATTTCTGACACTTACTGATGAGCTTTCCAGTTGTATTACAGGCTAAAATATCAACATATCTCATGATCTAGCAGAAACATTTTTGTGAAATACTTTCCTCCAACATCTACATCAGTCCAGAATTTTCAAATAAAGGCAGATCACCATGAAATTTACTGGACACTTTCTCACTCCCCAGAGGAAAAACCCTTTCTGACACCCTAGTTTTACAATAGTGTTAAAGGCCAAAGTGTCAATACTGGACACACAATATCTCATCATCTAATGTACAGGCACATTCTTTGAGGTTTACCAGCACCATTTATGCTCCAATGATGGCTTCAGTATCTAATATGTGGACTATCATAAAATTTACCGAGCACATTCATGGTCCCCATGTCAAGCATATTACTAGACATAATGTATATCATTCTCTGCTCATACAGACTCATACTCTAACAAGGCAGTGCTATAAAACTTACAGGGACGCTCTCATGCTCCCAGGAGGATAAATCCTTTTGAGTCTGATAACCCTGTAGCCTTTGCTCTATAGCGACTCCAGACAAAGACTTTAGCTCATTAAGGCTCTAAGAATAGCCAAAAATATATGCCTTTGGTTGTGATGTCATAGCCTCTTGAGAACATGAACAGCTCAGTTTCAGTAACACTAACATCAGAGTAAGGGAGTAAACTCTTCTTCTTCTGCTTCTCTACGTGACACACTCTGTCTCGTCAGGAGCCGCTCTGACAGCCACTTTACCATGTCCACCCTTCACTCTTTAAGAAGCCCGGCGTTTGCTCGGGAAATATTTGAGGAGTGTCCGTTGCCAGGGCTGTTATGAAAGTCTAACGGCCGAGAAAGTTCCAGTCGGCTCCAATCAACGAGGGCCGCTGGCCAGAGGGATGACGACTGTTGATAGCAACCAGGGAGGCTGGCTCCGATCTGGAACTCTAGTCAAACAAAAGACTGTGTCACTGCTTTTATAGTGGGCACAAGGTAAACACATTTCATAATCAAATGTGCACTTGGCCCAACCTACATGCACACTGACTCATTTACTGCTTGTTAGCGTTTGTTTAGAGTGGATCCGGCAGCAGAGACAGGATGGTGATCCTGTAGCGAGCAGCGATAACGTAGAAAGTGATTGCTCATTAGATTCTTTGTTCCTTTCTCACTACTTTATCTGTCTGTGGTTTTCCTGCCCCATCCCTTCTTCTTTTCTCTCTCTCTCTCTCCATCTCCCTCTGCACCAGTCTAACGTCTGCAGCTCTTAACCCCTGCTGCGTCACTTCTCTTCCTGGTCGACTGTCACGTAAACAAGCACACGCCTGCTCTTGCATACAAGCTCACGCACACTCGCACCAAAAAGCACACACACATACGCCCAGTCACATGGGAGCAGCTAATTATGACCACATAAACCCAGCGGAAATACAACTTTAACAGCTGGCTGCTTGAGCTACATCGAGGCAAATAATTCACGGGCAAAGAAACGCACAATTTAGTTCAATTATCCAGCAAAACGCACACCAGAGAAATAATAAAGTAATAGGCTCATTTCTCAGATTTAGCCGCTGATGCTGGAGCTAAGAGCAAAGATTTCTCTGCAGCGCTGCTGGTGAGGAGAAAGGGTTGAGAACTACAGCCAGAGATTTAATGAGAATGATGGAGGGAGGCGGGTTTAGCTGCATAGTTTACAGTTTATATCAGTTTACAGCAGGTAGCGGAGAGAAGGACGAAAACAACACATGCTCATGTATATCCAAACGACATCTATTTGTTGAGACAAGGCAAGCAGAAACATCTGACAGACGTCACGCAGAGTCTGTGACGCAGATGGGAAATTCTGTCTTCAGCAAGCACATACATGCACCCACAGAAACAGGACACACACAAACAGACACGTCATGTTATCCCACTGGACTGCTCTGACACACTCCAGCCATTTCAAGCATGTCACTAATCTCAGGTTCAGGCTCATTGGTGGAATTCTGTGCGTATACAGGTTTTCCGGGTAAGGCTCTCAAGGGTGGAAATAACAGCTTAGAGCTCCGAGAAAGTTTGCTTCAAAAGGCTGATGGATTTGTTCTCAGCTAATAAGGCCAAACACAGCAGGATTAATGCTGGTTAATGGTTAATGCTGCAGGATTACCGCAAGTTTCATTATCATGCAAGTGCTGGAGGACGGCAGAGCTCATGTTCTATGCTACTTGTATCAGCCGTTGATTTGTTTACCAGGAAATTACAGATAATTCCTCTGTTCAGAGAAAACACATTTGACTCGCTGGTTGAATAAAAAAAGATGTGTGTGTGTGTGTGTGGGGGGGGGTTCACAGGGGGGCCCAATTGTTTCTACTAAAGCAGCAACCAGCAAGAACATGAAGCAATCAAAGTTTTATCATTTCCCTGAACTTCATCTCATGCTTGGTACAAGAGAAACACTGGTTCATAATGGATTACAGAGTCACTGCTTGGCTGTTACATTATGTCCTAGATTCTAAAGCTCACATCCCATATTTCACTGTACAGAAAAACATTGGATTTAACTCATGCCTTTCCCTCAGTGCTGGCTTTTCACAAGGGGCTCAAACCTTTAGCCTGGTTGTAAAAGATGATAGCAAGTAATCGAAGGGCACTCAGTAGATCACACACCTCCACCGAGGCCCAACAATCTATTCTAATTAAATTAAACCCCAATCCAGTTCCAGAATGGCTGTCAAAATGGCTGTCCTCAGGGTTCTCGCAATGTTAAAGAAAGTGAAAAATTAATCACGGATTTAACCCATGTATAAGGATCCACTCCAAAATTTGATGTTTTCTTAGTTGGCACACGCCTCACCCTTCCACTAAGTTCCAGGGACATCAAGCAAGTCGTTTTTGTGTAATCCTGCTAACAGACAACAAATAAATCCCGTTGAAAATGCCTCCTTGTGCCGAGGTCATTAGGTTCATAGTAGTTCTTGGGTTTAAAGCAACAGTTAATCCAAAAAAAAAAAAAAAATCAGTCATTATCTCCTCACTCCTGTGCTGATGGAGGCGTTTCTTAGTCCACACAACATTTCTGGAGCTTCACAGAAAAACAGCGATGCAGCATTTTCCTGAACTACTGAAGAAGATGGGGACTCATTTTAACATGTAAAAAAACAACAACAAAAAAGATCTGAAAAGATGTTTTTGGCACCCTCATATCTTCTCAGCTAAAAGTGTACATGTACACACGGAGAAGTCGTGATGTCTGTATAACTCAGTGTTTACCTGCTACCAGGAAGTTGCATCACACACACAACAGAGCGAGCTCTGCCTCGCTCACATCTCATGTTATTTATTAGGTGTTTAGGCTTCGAGGCTGGAGAGAAGATTTCAACTTTAAAAAGGATGTGAATAACATCTTTTCAAAACAATTTGAATCTTGGGGCTTCAAACAATTTGAATCTCAGGGCTTCTTGATATTTGGATGACACTGTATGGGTGGTATGGAGTTTTTCTCCATTTTTTCAGTGTTTGGGAAAGAGATGCAACACTGTTTTGCTCAAGAAATGTTTTGTGGACTAAGAAATCTCACCGGACTTTGCATTGGCATGGTGGTGAGGAAATAATGACTGAATTTTAATTTTTTGGGGTGAACTATTCTTTCAAAATTGAGCCTAGACATACAGGAGATCATTATGTTTCTTTGTTAAGGCCACAAAAAATAAATAATTTTCATTGCATTTTAGCCTCTTTTGGTTTTACGAGCCACAGATTTCCTGGTTTGTGTAGATGCTTTCATCAAAAACCTTTAAATCCCAGTGTTCACGACCTGCCAGCAGCAAAAAGCAAAGCTAGCAACTAGTTGGTGAAGGCTGATATATAGGCTGATATATATCTATATATAAATAAAATATCTATAAATATATACAGTATATATACAGTATATATATATATATATATAAATATATATATATATATATATATATATATATAAATATATATATATATAAATATATAAATATATATATATATAAATATATATATATATATATATATAAATATATATATATATATATAAATATATATATATATATATATAAATATATATATATAAATATATAAATATATATATATAAATATATATATATATATATATATATATATATATAAATATATATATATATATAAATATATACATATAAAAAAAAAAAAAATATATATATGTATAAAAATATATCTATATCTATATTAGCCTAATTCAGTAGCTATTAGCTTTTACGAGAGGAAAGCATAGAATCTACACATTTCAAAGCTAAAACTAGACATTGTTGGCATTTTTGTTTGGTAATGTTTCAAAAGATTGACTGATTATCAAAATTGTTGAAGTTATTTTTGTGTTAATGGGCTATTTGATTAAGTAGCTAATTGGTTCAGTGGTTCAATAAAACAGTGAAAGTTTTTTGTCATCAGTAGGTTGATACTGCAAATATCATACTAACTTAAAGTTAGCTGAGGAATCACACAATAAAACACCTGAAGATAATTCAACAGCAAAAACAATCAATTTATAGAGATAAGATGTTGATAAGAGGGGGGATGATTCAATAAGGAAGACAATGACAAGCAAAAAAGTTCCCTAATATCATCATACAACTTTAAATAGCAAACCAGTATGTGGCATAAAGAAGCCATTATCTAAAGCTGCATTTAATGGTTTCCTCTCCCACACTTTCCTGCTGATCAATCAGATTTCTAGACATCTGGTGCTTCCTCCAGTTGGCTCAGTCTGAGCTGCTGCCTGTGGTAACCCCATAGACTCTGGGGAGCCCAGGTGAAGCAGCCCATAAAAATGCATTCGGTCAAAAGATGTTTTTGGTCAATTGTGCTTCATCAAACATCATAATTTATTTAAAAATAACAAAAAAACACCATGCACACATCTGGGGGAAAAATGAAGGAGGTGCAAAATGTAAATATGTATCCAAACCAACTATATCACAGCTGGAAGGGGCCTCGCTTATGGGGTACAGGGGTGTTGGCGGTGCACTGCTTCTTCATGGGAGCTTTAAAGGGGTTTAGATGGCCAATATGAGTGGCTTTTTAGGGCCCCCCTTTCCCAATTTTTTGGGGGGGGCCCAAGTATTTCCCTGGTTTGGCTCTCCCGAAGGTGCGCCCCTGTCTGCTGGTAACCATCTCCAGAGGAGACATTTGAATTAACACAGTGAATTATTTCCATTTGCTGTTTAGGACTGAGGCCAAAATAAGAGTGTGTTTGAACTCTCTGTCACATCCACACAGATGTGACTGCCCTGTTATGAATCAGCCAAATGTTCAGAAGTGTGTGTGTGTGTGTGTGTGTTTTTGTGTGTGTGTGTTTGTTTGCGCAGAGCACCAGGCAGGTGGTTTGCTTGAAATACTGAAGCTCTGACGGCACCTCTAAGGCACGTTTCCAAACACCCTGCAGGAAAATTGGATGTCTCTATTAAACAAATAGGGCCGCTGCGTAAAAACTACACACTCATAAATTATGTTCACAGCCAGAAAACTATCGAACTAACGTTCAACACGCGGTCATATTAACATTTAATCCGTCAACACTGCCCATCATATTAGAGAATTGATTAAAATTAAGAACATACTTTGTAATTACAGTTGTTTTAGCGACAATGAATAAATCTCTCAGACTTATTTAATATAAATAATGTGTCAAAACAAATCAACTTCACATGTTCTTGGCATCTGGACGCAGAGTTTGGGATTGGGAAAAGAGGGGCGGGATGTTTCTCATGGAGCCGGAGCGCCGTCCTGAACATCAAAACACTGTTTTTAAGCTGCTACGCGAGGCCCGAGTTGTTTACTTCAACTCCAATTTCTATGTGCGCAACACCACCTGGAATGCAGATACCGGCGAAACAGCTCCAGAGAACACATGGCACATGATCAAACATCTCCTCTGCAGGAGTGTTGCGCTTTCTACCGTCAAAACACTTTTCAAAAGCTGAGAGATGAGGCTCCTCGCACTTGAATATACAGTAGCACACTTACCGGGCACTTAACAAGCGCATAAACGCACCTGCGTCAGCAACACAGAGCCGATCCCACATCAGCTGAGCTATTAGAAATAACTTCACTTACGCTGAAAGGCGCTCCTCTCAGGGACCAATGCAAACGTTTCTCTTCTTTCCAAGTGCGCGGCATAGCTGACAGGTGCACCTGCGGATACAGAGGAGGTCCTGTCAGAGGAGACGTAGTCCCGCTCGGTCCGCCCTGGCCGGGATCGGTTGGTTTCGGTTCGGCCCCGCTGCCCTTCTTCCAGAGAGCTCCTGGCAGTCGGCAGATGACTGCATACACATCGGCCCCTTCTCCATCGGCCCAGAGCTCAACGCGCTCTGCCTCTCTGTTCCTGCCTTTTCATTATGTCACGTCCATGTGACACGATCAGGCCTCTGTCAATGGAAACTTAAAGGGACCTCCCACGTGATGCGCATGATGCGCGCTCACAGCGGGCGGGCGCGTCCCGGGGAAAGAAAATGCTGCGCCGCCAATAAAAGTAAACCAGTGGGCCGTAAATCACTCGGACTGGTTTAACTGTGTTTTTACCGTAATGATGATGATGATGATGACTGTCATTGGTGGCTATGCTAATGATGCCAATAGTGATGATGATGATGAAGAAGAAGATAACTAGTATTTGTTGGTGTGATTATGATGATGATGATGATGAAGATATCTGCTGGTTGTTGTGAAGATGATGATGATGATGATGATGATGATGATGATGAAGATAGCTGCTGGTTGTTGCTGATGATGATTTCTCTCTTTCAGGATGACATCATGCTGTGTGACATCATCACAGGGTGACTAACACTGAGGGGAAACACAGCTGATCTCATATCAGACACCTCCACTATGTCCTCTCACACATTCTTAGCCTGGCTTAAGTTTAAACTGTACTGTGGTTAATCTTCTCTCACGAGTCTTTAAGAGTCTGTCTTCTCTCCTCGTTGTGTGTCATTTGTGTATTTAAAACGAGTTTGTCCCTCTGTTTCCTCACCCTCCCCTCTTGAAGACAGTGTCTATATTACATTCCCTGCTTCATTAAAACATTGCTAATGGCTTTAAACTATTTAATACAGCAGTGACAGTTCTCATTAAGCAGCTCTTTACAATACGTTGGAAAACAGCCAGGAGTGACTAAATAAATCTGAAGTACTGGAGTGTTAAACAGCAGTGAAAGTCATGCTATAGAGGCTGTAAAGTAAACACCACCACACAATGAAAAACTCACTACATCAGCTGTACAGGATGTTAAAGGACATACAGGAAGCTGTATACACTACTGTCGGCCACAGTCTCTTATTTATCCTCCCAACAGCAGCCACCAACATCAGGAGTGTTAGTCTTTAACATGCTGATGTTTAAAATGTGACATAATGTAATGATTTTAATGGTCGTTTCTCACTGTGTCCACAGGAGTGCCACAAGGGCGCGTCCTTTCACCCTTCAGTTTCTAAAAACCAACTAAGCATCTAAAACTAACAAATTGATTATTTATGTCTGACATGACAGATGCAGCTTGAGAGAGTGTCATACATAATGAAAGAGTGGAAACAGGTTACATCATACAAATATTTGGGTCCTTCTTTTGATGATCACCTTACATTTAATCTTAGCTGGGTGTATTTCACCCTCCTTTTTAATCCTGTGCCAGAGCTGGAGAAAGGATAGGGTGACATCATTGTTTATTTGATGTGAACACTGAGGCTCCTTTGAAGCAGGGGTATCAAGTAATTTACCTTCCACACAATCTAAATTCCATTTTTCCATTCCTGTTCCTTGTCACTCATGACATGCTCTGTTATTTTTACTGAGAGTCTCCTGAGTTCTTCTGTCTTCATGTGGTTTCACACAGAATCAACCTCAGCTCCAATATTTATGGTCTGTATTCGGATAAAAGGGCAGATCTAAGAATTTGTCTCCTCTTTCTTTACCACTGTGATCTAGGGCATGGAGCGTGAGTGAATGAGTGAGTGTGATTCTAGTTAAACTCTGTTCTGAGATCACCAGACTAAAACAAAAAGACGAAATCACAGTGAAAACCGACAGAAAATGACAACCAGACTTTACAGACTTTCTTCAAATCCACTGAGCATTTTTGCGTCTTTCAGCTAATTGTTTCCTTTCTGATCATCAGTGCAACAGCATATCAGAGTAAAAGGTATTACAAAAAACACTCTGCATACCAACAACTTAGCCAACACAAAGTTAGCGACTAGCTGGCCTGAAAGACTGAATGGCCAACCAGATCAATACTGCCATCACTACATGGGTTTATAAACCCTCAGAGTTCTATAAAGATCAGAACAGTATGACTCCAACCCCAGCCGCACCAAACAGCCTGAAAAGACGACATCTACCCTTAAAAATACAATAAAATCATCTTCATATTTATATTATAGGACGGAGCAACAGTATTCTGATTGTTTGTCACTCACAAATGGAAGTTGACCAGTGGCCTTCCATTTGCAGTAGGAGGAAGCGAGGCACTGCCAAGCACTGGTGCACTTAGAGGAAACACTATTATCATTCACTTCACGCCAGGCTTGGAAGACGTCCAGTCACAGATGATTCAACAAAAACAATTTCACCAGAAACTAGCAAAGTAACTACAGGCTGTTACTGTTACACACTCTATCCTCTGGGTGTCTTCACTGCTGGTTTCTATTCAAATCTAATGTATTCTTATATCTCCCAGCCCTAATCTGAACAGTGTTCTTGAATCACGTTGCTTCATGGTATTGTTATCTTCTTCGCCAGGACTCCCTGAGAAGAAGAGATCTTGTATCTCAATGGGACCTTCCTGGATAAATAAAGGATAAATAAATAGAATGAATAAGTGAATTGCCTAACCACCTTACAGTGATGGCAAGAGAAACTGCAGTTATCTCTTTTGAGAGAAAAATCACGTTTGAAATCAGAATGGTGTGGAACTCAAGTCAAATGAAAGATAAAAAATAGTTATTTCCAGGCAAAAATTAATTAAATCTTTAGCGTTTAACTCCATTTTGTCCTCAGTGTAACAGAGTGTCTTGCTGGTAGTGAACACCGTGTGAACATACCAGTGGTTGGGGGTCTCTGAGACTCACAGACCCCCTGTGGTTTGAATTAGAGTGGATTACAACTCTCACCAACAAAGGACACCTCTCTGCTTCCCTCGCCTACACTGCTCCTCCAACCAAGTCATGCTGCCAACTAAAAGTAGGTCTTTTTGTGCTGCCAACCCATTGAGAAGGTATAAAACAGACATCCATCCATCCACAAACGCTTACATATTATGAAAACAGGCAAATAAATTATCATTACGATGATAAGTATTTTTATTATCGATTTGTTCAATTAATGAATTAATCTTGTCTAAATAAAGGTTGCATATGACAGATGGCCATCACAGATAGTGAGTAGTTACACTCAACAAAAATGTCTTGGTGTTTTCCACAATTTTCAGCGGCTTCAGTGGCTGTGTGAAATTGATGGATATTAGCAGGAACTGACACACGCTGTCATACATGTCGATCCAGAGCAGCCAGGATTATTTCAATGATTTATTGAGTCTAAGGGCTTACAGGTAGGCGTGGGTAAGGAGGCAGGTAGAAGTTAAGATTCAGGTGAGAAAGGCCTGAAAGCACAAACACAAGCACAAAATCAACAAGGCTGAGATGAACTGACAATGAAAATGGACTGGTTAGAAACTGGAGGATGGCTGAGGAAAGAGGGAACAGGTGAGTTTACATGTTAGGCAGTCAGGTGAAAAAGAGGGAAAGTCCCAGGGCACCTGTGGACAGGAAGAGAATGTGCAGAAGTTTGAGGAATGCGAAAAAACACATCTGATACAAAATAAAATATGAGGAAATTGAATTTAACATAAAAAACTTCAGTGTCATATAATGCAAATGAAAGGGGTTTTGAGCATCCCTCAAAGCAGAGGGTGGTGCCAAGGAGGTGGAGAGAAAAAGAAGAATACAATAGGTTTCGGTAAAAGAGGCCCAGTTAACTGGAAACTACGTATATGTTCACATTACTCACCACATGATTCATCCAAGCTTTCAATGAGTCGACTTTTAAGGGAATGGTGATGTCACACAGGGGTGCTTTTTAAAAGATGAACCACAGCCGTCGTCCTATCTTTGTGTCTGACTGGAATCACTATGATGTCAGATCTTGATAGGACACGACACAATAAGACGTGTGTCTCAGCTGCAGTGAACAAACACTTGATATTAAAAAGAAATGGTCTGGCCATTAATTCCTCACACCGTTAATTGATAACTCCTATCACATAAAGCTCATACAAAATTCACCACAGTGTGTCCCAAACGGCCATAACCCCAAAATCATCCATATCATATTTATACATATATGATAAAATCAATTACAGTATATGTCAAAGAAAGAATTAACTACTTAGAAGTGGTTTCCTGCTTATGAGATAAAAATTGATTGTTAGTCTGTTTTATAAATGTCATCCCCCTTTTCAGCATATTCTTTGGCTTGCAAGTGAAAAAAAAATAATCAAGATTTGCCCTCCAAGCATCTTAATCTGACTATGTCACAGCCAGGTCTGTGGATCACCAGTCCACCAGTTCAACTTTAATGCTTGCTTTTGGCCTGTGGCAGGAGGCTGGAGTGCCTGAGGGAATCCCTACAGACATGTGGAGAACATGCAAATTCGGTCTAGATTCAAACCTAGAACCCTCTTGCTGTGAGGCAACAAGCTAACTACTGCTCCCCTATACTGCCCTATCTGTACATTGCTTCTTTAAAGAAACATTTTGTTCATTTTTTCAAATATAATTTCAGTGCAAATTTTCAAAGCATCATAGGATTAAAAAATTCCACCCCATTATTGGGTAAGTAGCATAGTAGCCAAGACAATAATAAGCGATTTGGGTAACTTGTACCTTAAACTACAGTTTTTAAGTCGAAGTAGTTTGGAGCTGTAAGATATAAAAAGAAATATATAGTATTAATACATGATATTTTATAATGATGGATATGGACGTCTGTCTTAAGTTTTTGCATACTTAATATAATATAATATAATATAAAATAATATAATAAAATAAAATAAATAAAATAAAATAAAATAAAATAAAATAAAATAAAAAATATCCTTGGGCCTCTTCCGACATCTCCTGAAAATTTCATCAAAATCCGTTGTTAGTTTTTTTTTTTTTATCCTGTTCACAAACAAACCAACAAAGCAACAAACCACAAACAAACCAACAAACCAACCCACGCCGGCAAAAACATAACCTCCTCCCTTGGCGGAGGTAATAATAAAAGCGAAAGAAAACTGTAGTGTGTGCCCATAGATGTAATATATTCATGGTACTGTCTCTTTAAGGGCTGTCACTGCTAGCTCCATGCTAACCGCCCACTGCTAGTTATTTTCTGCAACAAGATGGCTGTCGTTCCTGAGAGCAGAGTCCTTACTTTCAGCGTTTTTAAATGGAGCTCTTACTCTTCTACATATTTACCTGAGTAAGTAATCCACGCCTTAGTCGGCCCGGTATATATATTCGTTTTGATGGTAACAGGTGGCCCCAATGCACCAGTGTTTATTCCAGCCGGCCGGACTGGCCAAGCTCCTCTTCTATCCGAGACAGCTAGCATTAGCTTTGTGAACGCGGATAGGGGCATTTGTTTTCAATACCAAGTAGCCCGATATAGATGTTGGGGATGACCCATTGAAGATTTTATGAAAAATATTTGTTTCTGAAATATTTTATTTACGATAAGACAACTCGTAGATGTTGCTTTGAAATGTGTAGTTATTCTCCGTGTGCACTCATCCTCCGTTGTAGATGTTATATGCAATGTTACATCAACATTTATTTTACTTGTCTTGAGAAGAGTTTGTTTTTGGATCAGCACCTCTTATTACTTAATGTTGCAATCATTAAAGATAATTCTTTGCATTTTCAGGCAAATATGTGGTTAAATAATTGTTTTAATTCAGAAATTGATTCGGCAATGTGCAGTCCGGTACCTTGGTGCGTGTAAAACGAACGTATGCTAAATCCAGAGCTAAAGTAGGTAACTAACGCTAGCTGCTGTTATCTAAGCGCTCTGCTTTAGCAGCGATAGCTAATGAGCTTGTATACAGGCTATGTGAAACTGGAGTTATGAACCGACTTGTCACATTTTATGGTCGGCTCACACCAATAAATTCTCCCAAATTTGATAAATTATATGTGAAGTCACACATTCGCCTGTTGCTCGTTCAACACGCAAGATACAGCTTATGTGTGATATTAGCTGGCTAACAACAGTCTGCTAGCTTATACCAACATTAATTAATAAATCCACCCATTGCACCCGCTTGTACAATTATTATTATTAGTATTTTATTGTAAGTCTTTACCATTGCAGCTCATTTATTCTCACAGAGATAACATCGCACGTCCTTGCTCTGATGTCTCACAGGGAAAAATAAACTACCTTTGTCTCTGTGTTTTTAAGGAATATCTTGGTGGACAAACCTAACGATCAGTATTCAAGGTGGTCCTCTGAGAGCAACTACCCTCCACAGGTAGGTACAGTAGGAAGCAACCTTCTTCAACCCCCATTATATATTAGGTTTATTGGCAAAATAAACTATATTAGCTTCTACAATAACCAAATCGAACAAGAACTGTCTAAATAGCTCACTGCAACAGATTTTATATATCACTTCTCCACATTCAATACAAAAGGCTGCTTTTACTGACTGCTGTAGTCTTTAAATTATTCAACCACCTGAATAGCATCCCTCACAAGAGCACACATTTATAAATCAGATGTTAAAACACTGTGCCAAACTTCATAAACTTAATTTAGCCGTATAGTCCTAAAGTCCATGCTCCAACTCCAAGACGTTCACCACTGCTGACCCAAAAGCATGAGAAAAGTCAGCTCCAGTAGCTCAGAACCATCTAGATAAGACACAGAAGTTCTGGGATGCTGTTCTGAGGAGCCATTAAATCAAACTGGAACGTTTGGAACCTATGGATCAGCGGTATGTCTGGAGGAGGAAGAATGAAGCTGATGCTGAAAAGAACAGCCTACCTACAGTGAACCATGGCGAGGTCTCGGTGATGCTCTGAGGCTGCTTTGCTTCCTGGACCACTGGAAACCTGCAGCGTGTAGAGAGTCAGATGGATTCCATCAAGGATCAGGAAATCCTAGAAGAAAACGTCTCCATCTGTGAGGAAGCTGAAGCTTAGATGTGTAATATCTGTTTTATTGAGCTCTTGAAACTATTCTTATGTGATTTGGTTATTGCAAACAGCTGATAAATAAAATATTTTGCCAACAAACCTAATATACAATGGGGTTGATTATTTCGCTTTAAACAGTCAGCATACACCACAATGGTGTTTCTCTAATATGGATGAACATTTTTACTGTTTTTGTTCATTAATAAACAAGTGAGTGATTAGTCTATACTAAAGAAATGAAATAAAAACAACACAAATGAATTCATACTAAGGTGCAGCCCTGGTAAAACACGTCCTTTTCTGTCTTGAATTGTGTCACTTAATATAACAACACGGTAGTAAAAAACAACTTATTATAATGTATAACATGCATGAAAAGTTCAGTGGTCTGCAGTGTTTCAGGTGACCTTTTTGTACCTGCTAAGCTTTTCTGGAACCTCAACAGAGGTGATACCAAAAAAGTAGATACCAAAAACCAAAAAAGGCGACTAGACTAGAGTAGAGCTGGTACTGCTCAGTGGAAATGGGGCTTAAGAGAGGGACTTAATTGAAGTGAAATCTTTGTCTGAAGAATGCTAAAGCGGGACATAGAAGAAGTAATCACACAAAGTAAACACAGTCATCAGGGTTTCTGCCAGTCTACTGTAAGCCCAAGTAGTGGGCCTAAGTATCTGGACTGAAAGGCAAATCTGTTTTCTAAATATTAGTTAATGTGATAGAAGGGAAAAAAAGTGGAACTCCTTTGTGAGGGCAGTCCAGCACATGGACAGTCTACAGCGGGCACACATCAGAGTTATCTTGTCATTGAATTAGGAAAAATATAAAGTGATTAGAAGCATGTTTTCATTTAGTGGCTCAATAATTCCAAACACAGATGAACTTTATACTTTATTCACCCAGAGACTCGGTGAAGCGGTGAAGTCCAGCAGTAACACACCAACACACACCGCGGCATCAAATGACCCGGAGCTTGGCTTCTGCACCCATTCAGTGCCTTTGTCTAACGGAGCAGCACAGAGGCTATACTCCACCGCTGGAGACGAATATAAACATCATATTTTTAATGCATTAATTACTGCAGCTGCTGACCCTGTATCTTTAGTTTCATATTGTATTTTAGTGGACTAAGCACACTAGTGAAGTTTCACGCAGCAAAGGTCTGAAAATGACGCCTCTTATTGAATCAAATCTGCATCCAACAATTGTTATAGCATTGAATCGGGATGTAAGCATATTGTCACTTTCATTTTTAAAATGTTTTAAAAATACATTTACTGTGTTTTAAAGCCCGCCTGTGCCGGGCCGTCGCCAGACTGCCGGCCGCCGATTATACTTGCCACTGGGCCTAACAAGTTTTCTGGGGGAAACCCGGCGTCAGTGTTCATAGGGGAACTCCCACTATTTGCACATGTTATTCATAACAGACCAGTGCAGTCATACAACCTGTGTTCAACAGAATAGTAGACTAGCTCACACTGTCCCTGCCAACACACAGAAATTAAATGGCTCATATATTTTATTTCTCCTCCATCAACAACTTTCAAAAAAAAAAGAGTGGGCCAAATTACAGGCAGTGGTCTGTGAATAATGACCTTAGACGTATGAGTCATCCCAGCGGCGCGATGGGAGCATCAGGCTGTATCAAAACACGTTGACTCTTAAACTGAGGCAAAAGAAAAGATCGATGCCTGACAGGAGAGTCAAACGGCAGTACAACTGTTTTTTATTGATGATAAGGTTTGACAGTGAGATTCATGTGGAAAGACTCATTAGTGGCACCAGAGCTTCTTAGAGGTTTATCCCTGATCATTAAAGATTGATACATCAATCTTTAATGGATGTAAAAACATTGGTTCCTGGCTTTGGTAAATTCCTGCTCTCCAGTGGAACATTCAATCAATCTCCACTCATTCTGGACTCGTAATCAGATGTCCTGGCTTGTTATGACATCAGAGCCATGTGAATAGATTGTGTGTAATTCCACTCACCTGATGCAGTAGATGGAGTCTGCTGCAGTCACTTAGATAATGAGCTAATAATGAGTCTTTTCACAGCGGTGAATCCCCACACACTAACAGCATTACATCTCTGTTCTTTACCTTCAGTCCATTTCACATCTCTCTCTCTCTCTCTCTCTCTCTTTCAGTTTTTAATCTTGAAATTGGAAAGGCCGGCAATTGTTCAGAGCATCACCTTTGGGAAGTATGAGAAGACTCACGTCTGCAACCTGAAGAAGTTTAAAGTGTTCGGTGGGATGAGTGAAGAGAACATGACGGAGCTTTTGTCCAGGTGAGACGTCACTGCTTATGCCAGACCAGCTGGTCTGCCTCAGACGATACCTGAAGGGGGAATAATGCCTGGTAGGCTGTAAAGTATCTACAAGGAGGTTGGATTATTGATGTCAGGGATTGATTTGTTTGGCCTGGTCTCAAAGCATTGGTATTTTTTCACCAATACATTTCTCCACTTGGGGAACTTAACGACCTGTGAGCCAATGTAATAAGGCTCTGAGCCCAGGTTCTGCCCTGTTTTTCCACTGTGTTTTACAAACTGGGACTTTGGGACAATGTAATTTTTTTGTACTGTTTAGTAGGTGAGTAGAGTTCAGTTGTGGGACAGCCAACAATAAGGAAAAAGTACAGCTATTATTGATTTTCTTCCCCCGTCGGCATGTAATGACTTTAAAGGTCAGTGTAAGTAAATTATGGAAGAGCCCCGCCTGCAGTAGGAGGTCAGTGGACTGGAGCAGAGAGGATGGACTGATGGAGAACAGAACGCAGGATTCAGCAAAATCATTTTAACTTTTTCTTTTTTTTTTCTTAAAAGAAAATACAGTAATTGATCGACATGTTGCTTCAGTTTTGTTGCTCCACTACTCGGTGGGAAAAAATAGTTTACTCCTTACCAAACCCTGATTCAGTACCATAAGAAAATATCCATACACTTGAGTTTTGTGCTTAACTTAAATTAATAGTTTACATGCCAGCATTTGTTACTGGCACTTACTGTCACATTTTATTTTCTTAATTTCTTTACCTAAAGAATTGCCCAAGCACCTTTATATCTCAAGTTATTTAATGATATAGGCAATCAGTTATTTCTTACTCATATTGCACAAGAAATATTGCCATGATATGTCACAGAGGCTGTAATCAATTAATACAAATGCAGATCTTACATCTGTGAAAAAGGAGATGTACTTTTATGCATATGGTGACCAGGCCTGTCACAGTCATGAAAGTTTAGCTATGATTGTCATTAAAATGATGGCCATAATGACTTCATGGTTATATTAGGGGTTTGGACTCCCACCTTTTTTGCTGCAAATTCAACCAAAAACCAAAATGCGCCCACTGCGATGCTGTGGTGTTTGTCTTTGACACTAAACCGTCCATGATGTTCACATCAATAGCTGCTCATCAGAAGATTAAGTGCCTCAAGAACTGTCAGTGGTACAAAAGGCTGATTTCATTAGGCATTTATTGCAGAATAAGCACAACCAGATGATGTCATTAATAAGTGCCAGTCAAACATCAAATGGTGGAAATGACGTTCAGTTCAATCAGGCTGTTTTTACAGCACAGATGAATGGAAGACGTTCTACCCATTATGCACAATAATAGCATTCAGCTCAAATAATGAAGATCAGGTGGATATTTAATAATTGTCACAGGCTTAATGGTGACATTTTGTTTATGACCATTTTATCAAAGTTAGACTTCAGTTATTTTAATCTGGAGGAAAGGTTTGGTTTGGTTCTCCTTGTCTTCATGTGTTTATATGAAGGCAGTGATGAGCAGAATGTGCAGAAGACTTTTCTTAAGTTGAAAAAGTCGCATAAAAAGTAGCAACATTTCGATCTGTAGCTGGAACTGGTTAAATTAGCATTAAATTCTTAAGATCACAAATTTCTGAAAGAAGAGTTCTGTGGAAAAGCAGAAAGAACGATTCATTTTGAATTTGCAATATATATATATATATATTTATTTTTTTACACCTGTATGCCAGCCAGGTGATATTGATCCTTTATAGATGATATTTTGCTCATATGTAGATGTAGTGCATGTTCATAATGTTTAGTTTTTCCTCAGTACTATGTGCAGGAACTGCAGTCCGTGTTGGGAAGCTCTCAGTAATTGGTGGATCAGACCATCCAATTATTTCTCCAGCTCCTCTACATTACCAGATGTGCTGTTGTTTAAAAAAAAAAAGAGAAAAAAAAGACAGGTTATAGTTGCCAAAATCACAAATGAAGCTTTGTCAACTGGCAGACTTGGAGACTATACAACATTTGCCAGCATATGGGTGCAGTTGGCATCTCGAGCCAGTGAAATAGTTAGTAAAGCTGTTTTCCTTCTCTTCCAGTGGCCTTAAGAATGACTACAACAAGGAAACGTTCACCTTAAAGCACAAGATTGATGAGCAGATGTTTCCCTGCAGATTTGTCAAAATAGGTGAGAGCTGCTGTGGTTTGGCTGAGAAGATACATGGTGAACATGATCTTTTTTTTTACATTGCTTTCCTCTTTGTCCACCTTTGCTCTGTGTCTTAGTGCCTCTGATGTCTTGGGGCCCTAGTTTTAACTTCAGCATCTGGTACATTGAGCTGCATGGTATCGAAGATCCTGATGTGGTGCAGCCCTGCCTGAACTGGTACAGCAAGGTAAGCACCAGATGGTAGCCTGGGGGTCACACACATAGGCAGGAGTTCTCCTGCAACAAGTACCTCTGAGGCATTCTTCAACAATGATCATTAAGCAGGCTGTAAGGATAAAATCACACCTACAGTTTGCTTCCGTTAGTCAAACTAGTGTGAAACATGAACTTATGAATACTCTTGTAAACTGATGTCTTAGGTTGCGTTCACACTTAAGAAGTTTGGTTCAATTAAAGCAACTCTGGTACGATTGTTCTGTTAGTGCGGTTCATGTGAACACCAAATGTGGACCGGAACCCCCCTGAGCAGACGAGTCTCTGTCTGCTTCCAAATGAATTCTGGTGCGGTTTGACTGATATATGAATGCAGTACGAAAACCAAAACCAGCGCACCTTTGTGTGTGCAATGGAGGAACTTTTGTGACTGTTTGTACTCCTTTATACGTTTTATAAGCCCTTCTTGAGTTCACAGACAGTAAAAATAGCACCATAGACACACTAATACAGCACAAATTACAGCCCAGCTCACAGCATTGTTTCGGAATTTGTTGAGTTCTGTGGCACGATATACGACATAAAAGCTGTGCAGTCAAGTTGCGATCTCACCCATATGCCTTTTGTTTTGTATGTTAAAAAAAGCCAGTGTGACTGCTAAGTGAACCAGAACTAAAAATGTTTTTCTGCAAAATATCTGAGACATTTCTGCTTTATTTGGACCATGAGAGCCCATACTGTACCTGAACTAAGGCCGAGCAGCCATTAACAACAGCTCTCATAATAGAAAAACAAAGGAATAAAACGTTTTGTTGTCATATGCATTGTCATCTGCACCAAAAATCCTAAACAAATCAAATCACTCATAACCTCATTATCTCAGCCACACATGGGTAGTAGTTCATCTTACTGTCCCTATATACAGCAGCTGATTCTGGATCTGTAACACACTACACAATATCAACAATATCAACAATATCAACATCATAAATACTTGTTTCGGTTTTCTATTCCATTTTCCAGTTTTCTAGTTGTGTTGGTTGTAACCACTATAAGAGGGCCTGCTTCTTGAAACCTGTTTGAATACCTGATGAAGGCTTGATGCCAACATGCATTGGAGTTTGTGAAGGTCTAACCTGACCATATTGTGACAATAAAGGTCTTTTAATTATTTAAAGGAGAGTGTTTTGGAGGTTCCTTGTGATTTTTAATGGCTTCAGGAAGAGCTCCTATCCTTACATTATTTTCAAACAAACAAGTGAAAACTGAACATCCTTCTGATACACTTAAACTAGAGTAAATAAACACATCTAACATCTGGCCGTTGGTACTGAAAAGTGTTAAGTAATAAGCTTTATTTAGCAGAACCCAAGTTAAAATGGGACCATTGTCACATTTGAATAATCAGCCCCAAACAGTTAGAACTTGTATTTTAGTCTGGATCTGTTTCCTCTCCATTGTGTCCTCTCAGTACAGAGAGCAGGAAGCCATCCGCCTTTGCCTCAAGCACTTCCGACAGCATAACTACACGGAGGCCTTCGAGTCACTGCAGAAGAAAACTCGAATAGCGCTGGAGCACCCGATGCTCACGCACCTGCACGACAGGCTGGTGCTGCAGGGAGACTTTGACGCCTGTGAGGAGCTCATAGACAAAGCTGTGAGAGGTATTGTAGAACACAGAGGTTACTTCAGTCTATTTGTTTTAGAATTTTGAATGATACTTAGTTGGATCCTTTCTAATCTGCCCTCCGCCTTTGTTAATGACACTTTTGCCGTATGTGATCCTCTTCTGTCCTTGCTAGATGGCTTGTTTAACCAGTATATCAGCCAGCAGGAGTACAAGCCCAGGTGGAGTCAGATCATCCCGAAATGCAACAAAGGTACAAGCGCCCAAGAAATCAACCGAGACGACATGAACAGTGAGACATCTACTCAAGCGGGAATCGTTCCCGATCCGTCAGACATTTCAGCACGCTGTAAAAGCCCAGTGACCTTGCAGCTAAAGCAATATCGCCCTCCCTTCTTTGTCGCCTCACTCTTGCCCTCTACTCCTCCCATCGTTCCATCCATTTCTCATTATCCTCTCTCCCACTTTCCCTCAATCGTCCTCCATCTTTGTGCTCATACGCCATCCTCGTCTCCTCCTTCCTCCCTTTTTTTGCAGGTGACGGTGATGACAACAGGCCAGGGATGAGGGGAGGACATCAAATGGTCATTGACGTCCAGACTGGTGAGACCCACACAGCCAGTGACTTGGCTTTTTAACCAACGCTGTGACTCACATCCTCCTACACAGAGTCAGAACACAAAGTTCTATCATTGTTTAATCAAATCAGCCCTCCATCCCGTCCCCTCCACTCTCAGGCCTCCTCCTCCTCCAAAAGAAAACAGTCCTGAGGGCGTTTCTCTTCTAAGACCACATCCTTCACCACTTTTTGACAGAGACACACAACTATTGTTTTTTTCTTATGAATCTGACGACATCATTGGTGGTGTACTTCCCCACTGGACATGTAAAAACAAAAGCCTTCAGTGTGTGTGTGTGTGTGTGTGTGTGCGTGTGCGTGTGCGTGTGTGTGGGGGGTGCAGTGTCTGCAGCATGAGGCCGTCTGTTCTGTCTCTCTGGCCGTACACACTGACCTCTGTTCAGTAGATGTAGTTGATAGTACCACTACATACAGGAGATGAGAAATTACTTCTCCACACTCCTGTCCTAATTTTGATTCTCACTAATTATTTTCGTTCATTCATTATAAAAACTGTTTTGTTATGTAAATGAACCGTCTTCATTTACAAATTTGCTAGTATTTTGTGTCATATGAAAATAACCTGCATTTAGTTCCTTATTAATTTTCAATGATAATATAATGTGATCGGTAACATAAAACTAAAAGACATGAAACAACACCAAAACAACACCAACAACAAAAGCATCATAAATGATGTTGTTTGTGTGTCTTCTGTCAGCATATATCAGTAATCCTCCTGCTCATGGACCTCAACAACCACAACCTCCAGATAATAATAATCCTGAGTAATTATTTCCATTCTTAATTATTATGGAGCTTCATTTGTATGTCTAAACACAAGATGTGGCTTTAAATGTTAAAATGTGTTTTTAGTCACCAGTCGTGACTTTTCCCTCTGACTCATTCTCCCATTTAATTCAAAATACTTTCCGCATATTTAGTTACTAACAATAGATCATAATGTCAGGCTGAAGTGCTGCATCATAGACTATCAGATGATAAACTCTTGTTTCCTCTAAAGATATTTCCTGTCCCATCCCAGCCCTAACTAAACAATACAACTGTTGGCCCACAGGAGTCTTAATAATCCAGGCTTCAGTTCATACAAGGTTTACCTTTACCTGGAGCCGCATGTGCTCACAGCATCCTTTTCATTTGGAAGAGTCTGATCCTTTGTCTAACACTGCTGCACACTTTAATGATAACCTGATTTAAAACTATCGTTTTTTTCACAAACACATAGTTTGTCATGATCAGTGACTCATCCCATACTCTCTGGCTTTTGCTGCTCATTTTCTTGCCTGTACTTTCCCTTTGGAATTCTAGCTGTAATGGCAAAACTTGGAAGTATTTCCCTCTCCAAGAGTGTCTGATGCAATCACAACTTCCCACAACTCCCGTCTGCCTGAATTACTGTGGCCTCTGTATGACCCTACCAAATGATATTTCACAGTGGAGACAACACAAATGTGTAAAAAATGGTGTGTGTCCCTTTTGCAACCTTGTCATTAAGCCCCAGATGTTGCTTATTCCAGATGTGTGTAGAGAATATTTTAAAACATAATATGTTGGACAGTCACGTCCCAGTCAGAGGTTAGAGACTGAGGTCAGTCCAGCATGATAGTGATGGTTCGTATCAACTATGTAAAAAGCCTTTTTCCATTCCATTACTGGTGTACTGCTTTCTGTCTTCCACATCAGATGCTTCTCCATCTGTTGAGATGTGGAAACAGTTTGTGAATTAACACACTTGTGAGTCTGTGACATGGGCAGATTGCTTTATTTATATTAGTTTAGGTTTCCAGTGGAGTAAACACATTAATTAATCTTTTTGCCCCCCCTTCCTGTAAATAAAAGCTTAGTAACTTTTTACAGTGGGGGCGAGTAAACGTCTCGCAGTATGGGACCATGCGATCAGCTGATATAGGGCCGCGTGCACAAGGGAATCCCCGATCACCTGCATCTCACACAATTAGGGAATGACCCCGTTGTAAACTCTAAACGCTGACTGCAGCTCCATCTGCAGACCGAACCCAACTTCATCGTCCTCTCATCCCATAAAGCACAAGCATGCAAGAGCTGCAGATCCCTTTACTGTGTCCTGTGCCGTTCGATTCATTCATTCATTAATAATTAAACTCTGTTGTTTGACACAGATGCAAATGCAAAAGTGCTTCTTGTTTTAATACATGCCGTGGATCGTTTATTTTGACTGCACACGTGCACCAGTTAAGTGCATCCCTGACCTTGTGTGTAAAGAATTAGGTTACAGGGACACAGGGTCGGGTAGGTTTCTGGTTTGTCTGGTCTGATGTATGACTTTAAAACAGTTTAATTTATATACACACTGACCGAACCGGCATTTTTCAGGTGTTGGTGGAAAGAGATGTCGTCTTGTGTAAAACTCAGTGCCTTAAAAGGTTCCCATACACACTTGAGATTTCTCTACTGCTGTGTTTTCTCAAGTTGCGCTAGTCTGAAGTCTTATTTTATTTATTATTTTGATGTAAAACTGTAGAAGAAGAGTTCCCTTCTCTGGCTTTTGACTTGAGAGGTAAAAATATGATGCCTCACTGCTGTCCTGATGGATCGTAGCTTCATGTTAGCTGCCTGACTGCATTGCTTTCCACAGTGGAATGCAGATGATGTTAAATGTTGTATAGCTGCAGTTTGTTGTTTAGGTTTCTGGTTTGTCTGGTACAGTGCATGACTTAAAGCCAATTTAATTTCTATGCACATCACCATCAGCGTTTTTCTGGTGCTGGTGGAAAGAGCTAGCAGCATGGAATAGGACAACTAGCTCGGCTAATGGGGACAAAGTGAGGCTTCCCTGTGTTTTGTCGTGATGCACTGGAGTTGAGAGTTGTGCGCAAAGTGCTGCTGCTCTACTCCTACAGTCGTCCACAAGAGAGCTCTCATCAGTAAGGAGTTTGGTGCTGGTTATGCTGTCCAACATGATGATATACGCTACGCTCCTCACTTTGATCTGCTCCTTTTTGTCCTGTTAAACATGCTGCAATGCAGACTCAACACTTCATGTATCCATTTCACATTGACAGAACACTTGAAGTCTTTACTACTGCCATGTTTTCTCAAGTCTTATTTGATTTGTTATTTTGATGTTAAAAGTTTTACACCTTCCCAGCCCTGGTGAAGTGTGTGTGTGTTTAATTTGTATATGCAGGGTGGACCTTATTGTGTAGATAAGATTGGCTAGAAACACTGAATCCATGTCAGTCCAGCTCTCCGGGACTATAAATGATTTATTAAAGCATATCCTATTCACAGTAAGTGTGAATGTTGAGTGTTTCTGCTGCATGGAGAGTTGGATATAGTGCCTCAGTTTAGCTCGCTGATGATTGTCCAAAGGGGAATGGAGTGGATGTGGAGATGTGAAATGCTGTATATGTGCAGTGTGTTGTTGCTGAGCGACGTTTGTTCTCCACAGAGACCGTATACCTTTTCGGAGGCTGGGACGGCACACAGGACCTTGCAGACTTCTGGGCTTACAGCGTTCAGGAGAACCAGTGGGTCTGCATCTCCAGAGACACTGAGAAAGAGGTGAGTGGGCTGTGAAGACATGCTGTCCTTATGCAGAGAAGACACCAGTACATTCTAAATAGGCTCTCTCATTCTGCATAATGACTACATTTCCTGGAGGTAATATAAGCAGTATTAAGTGACATGTTGAGTTGAGGACTTGTACTTATAACAGTATTTCTACACTGTGCTAATGCTACTTCTACTAGAGTAACGTTTGTACCCCTCCACCCATCAGAGTGGTCCCAGCGCTCGTTCGTGTCACAAAATGTGTATCGACTCCCAGCGGCGTCAGATCTACACGCTTGGCCGGTACCTGGACTCCAGCGTCAGGAACAGCAAGTCTCTGAAGAGCGACTTCTACCGCTACGACATCGACGCCAACACCTGGACGCTGCTGAGTGAGGACACTGCTGCTGACGGGGGGCCAAAGTTGGTGTTTGACCACCAGGTACCTGGAATCCAGTTCCTTCTGCACCTCACTGATCCCTCATTTCATTCACACACCGGCTGGGAAACTGAACACAGATCGATCCAAAAGAAATAAAGCTCACACCACTTTAAAATAGAACATGATGAGTTTCATGTAAGTACGATTTACTGAATTGTTGTATTAAACTGTATTAAATTTAAGGTAGGTGCAGGGTGTAAAATATGCATATCAACTATCTGCCAATGGCTGGTAAATATGTTTCACCTCGCCGTAAAACTGATCTTCACAAATATGAGAAATTGTGGAGTTGATGCAAAACAAAACACAGCTTTTGTGTCAAAGTGATGAGTTGACAGTGAAGCAGACCTGTTTTTTAAGCCATTTAACCAATTGTAACATAATTATCAGCATTTCTAATAAATGATGAGTTGATGGAGACTTCTGAAGGAAAAATCCATTAGATTTTGGGGCTCTGACCAATTTGGATGCAAACTTCAAGAATTTTGCAGAAAGTGTTAAAGCATCTATTGATGACTTCAGTAAAATAGATTATGTGAACCAGAAACAGTCATT
This sequence comes from Chaunax sp. Z400, assembly GCA_037577475.1. Taxonomy (NCBI): domain Eukaryota; kingdom Metazoa; phylum Chordata; class Actinopteri; order Lophiiformes; family Chaunacidae; genus Chaunax; species Chaunax sp. Z400. Next base: position 5,667,907 of record CM075204.1, read on the forward strand.
TATCATTGAAAATCAAACTAAACCAGAGTTAGAGACACCTCAGTCTCATGCATCCACACAAACACTGGAAGTCAGAAACTCGTACTGCCGCCCTTCACTAATCTGTCTGAACTCTCACACTTCCGGTGTCCCGGATCTCTTATCCCCTTTGTCTGCTGCTTCCTGCTCTTCCTGCAGATGTGCATGGACTCGGAGAAGCACATGATCTACACGTTTGGCGGTCGCATCCTGACGTGTAACGGCAGCGTGGAGGACAGTCGGACATCTGAGCCTCAGTTCAGCGGCCTGTACGCCTACCACTGCCAGGCTGGAACGTGGAGCCTCCTGCGGGAAGACTCGTGTAATGCCGGGCCAGAGGACGTCCAGTCCCGGATCGGACACTGCATGCTTTTCCACACAGTGAGTCCAGTCTGCCTGTCTGAACACACATTTAAGGGTTCTTCCTATTCTATTTGTCTGCCCTGGTCAGTTTTATAAGGTACTGTTAGCTTGCATGTCAATCACTTTCTATTCCTCTTTCTTTTACAGAGAAACCGCTATCTGTACGTGTTTGGAGGTCAGCGGTCAAAGACGTACCTCAATGATTTCTTCAGCTACGATGTGGACGGGGACCATGTAGAGATCATATCAGATGGCACCAAGAAGGACTCGGGCATGGGTAAGATTCATCCTCCATATCTGTGTGCAGAGGGAAACATCACAGCCAATTCCAGCACACAACACAACTTTAAAACATTTCAGAATTTACTCTGTCTTCAGTTTAAAAAGCCACATTGATTGGTCTGTCAATCTGGTCATCTTGTTTTATAAAACAAAACCCTCTGTTGGGACATAAAAGGAAATTCAGTATCAGGTTAAACATTAACTTCAAGATAACAGTTTTAGCCCAATGATCACTGACCTCATGTTCCACTTCCTTGTGTGCATTTCTCAAGAGTTAAGAGCACTTAACTTTGGTTAAGTACTGAATAAATGTCAACCTAATACCAGACATTGGTTCAGTGCCCCCCACCATAAAATGCCACGCACCATGCACCATGTACGCCCACCCACTTCTGTGACACTCCTCTGCCAGCTCAGCATATTTCACCTCCTCCATCTGCTCCCCCCAGGGCACCAAAAGCTCCAATATGACCACCTGCTTCAATGTTTCAGAGACCAGCACGGTATCTGGTCTAAGGGTGGACTCCACGGTGTCTTATGGGACTCTGAGTAGTTTTCCCTCGTCCACCCTCACCTGCCAGACGTGCTGGTCCAAGGAGGCCTGCCTGGGCACTGCCTTTTAGACTTAGATGTTGTTCTGCTCTCCACGTCTTGCCGGTCAGAGACACCTGATCTGGTTGATGGTGCTGCAGAGGGACTCAGTAATTACCTTCAGCATTGGTCACGCCGCCGCTGATAGCGAACCTCCCCTAGAGCTTTAGGACAGCTGAGGATGTCTTCCTTACGCATACAGTATATTAACCACTTTATGTAGATTTACCCTTTGATATTTTAATTTTTATACTCTTTTTATTTTTGATTTCCATGTTTTATATGACTCTGAAGGCTGGTAATGATCTCCATAACATATATACTGTATACTACTCATTAGAACTCTGGTTTAACCCAACTCTCCTGTTTGTTGTGGGTTGTTCCCCCGTAGCCTCCAGGACAAACGTGTGCCTCCATCAGACAGATTAGACATATCTGCTGCTGCATTTAGAGTCTGTCCGTGTTTGTGGACTTCCTCTGCCTCTGCCAGAGGAGATGGGACAGATTGCCTGCTTTTAAAGCCCTGACAGCGGTCAGACACTTCCTGCCCCATCAGACAGATTGACTGCTGCACTCTGAGCTCTGCCTCAAACACAGTATAAATAAGCATCTGTCTGCTGACCGCTCACCTCTGTCCTGTCAGGGACGGGCAGGGAGAGAGAATCTGGAAGCTGTGATAGTATGAGAGGGAGAAAACTGAGAATGGCTGTGCGAGTGAAGCAGAGCAAGAAAGAACAGAATGTGTTTTGGCAGGAAGGAAGAAAAGTCCAAACTGTTCAAACTCAATCTGTTCTGTTTCATAATCAGTGTCACATGTTGACGTGTGCTCTGGCTCAGGTGGGATCAGCAGCAGCAGCAGCATCTCGCGCTGTTAGCTGGCGTGCAACCCTAAACTATTTAAGGGAGAAATGACGTCTGCTGTTTGTCTGAGATCTGCTGAGAGTTTTAGTCAAATTAATGTTGATGATTGACAGTTGTAGCTCAGTTTAGTTCAGTGTCAGATTTATGTCCATAGTGCTGGGAGGCAGTGTTGATGAATCACACTTTCTGTCTATCGTCAGGCCTACCTTACAGTGTTTTGCTTCAGTTTGTTTCCTTCCTGCATTATAAAGAGAATGAAGCTGATCAGAGCTCAGCCAACAAAACGTTACAACTTCATTTAGTGACAGTCTTTGAAATTCAACTTTACTCCAGGGACTATATTATTGACATACTGTATTATTATTATTATTATTATTATTGCACCTTCAATGATAAACCTGTTGAATAAAAAGAAGAATTAGAATTTATCAGCATTGTTACACTTCAGTGAGACGTGGATTCTGATATGAAGCTGTGTATTTAGGTTTGATACTGGTTCAGTGACAGTAGTCCTGGGTGTCCATCTTCAAACTGTGCTTATTTTTGGGATCTTCTGTGCTGCTGACGTGAATATGAGTGTGAAACGTCCACGTTTTAGAGTTTGTGCAGCAGGGTCCATATTATAAACTCTGTAGTCCACAACAAATTCATTCTAACTGACTAACAAATGTCGGTGGAACAACTCTTAAGTAAAGACCAGAGTCTGTCTCTGTGACGTTTCCAGTGGTGTGTTGAAACAGTGACTGAGCCAGAGCGACACTCCCTACGTTTAGTGGTTATAGATTATACTACATGTCCACAATGTCCTTGGATCCATTTCAGCTGGAGGCCTGTGTTTGGTCTATTTCTGTATTGTTAAAACCAAAAATAATCAATCATTTTATTTCACATGTCCCACTCCGTAGTGACCATCCAACCCTGAAACAAAAGTTATTCCTTTCTCCATGATGTCCAGTTGATGCCTAATAATAATGCTAATAATCGTATTTGTTTGTGAACTCTCTTCTAACCCATGTAGTTCTGATATGTGAGGATGACCGTCACCAGAACTGATTCAGTATAGAATTTTCTACAGATCTTATTTTTTGAGTTTTCCATGGAAAATGATTTAAAGTTTGATCATCTCCTCTGTAGCATATATCCAGAAATAATACGTACTACTAGGGGTGTAACGGTACACAAACATCACGGTTCTGTACAAGAAACAAGGAGGAAACGAGGAGCAGATAGCATTTTTTTTCTTCTTTTCTTTACTCTATACTGGATAAGTGAATAGACTGTCTGTTTATAAAGAGCTGCTATGACTTGCTGGCTGAAATGTGGACGAGAGGAACTTCATAACGGGGCTCGATTACTTTCAGCATGTGTTTGAACCCTCCATTAGAAACAACAGAGACCGGTCTCATATCTGCTGCTATGAAAACATCTATGGAGTTTGTTATTGCTTTGGCTCAGTCTGAATTATTAGCAAGCGGCTGCTTAAATACCACGAGGAGCTGGGTTTGAACTGTACTGGTTTTTTCCCTTGTCCCACTAATGTTAACACAGGTGATGCCGTTTCAAATGAGTTAGCATGTTTTATGTGCTACCAGCTACATTAGGGACTGCAGTTGCACCATGTTGGGATACGGCTTTGTAACGATCCACTTGTCTTTGTCCATCATCATTATAGTTTACTGGGAAACTGAAGTGTTCCCACACAGCAGACTTAAATGATGAGGGAGGGTCTTCACACTCCTGTCGGCATGAACACGGGCCTGAACTAACAACATCCGGTCCTCCGCTAAAGTTGTCCCTCAGAATTTGAGTTCCATACGCACACAAATAAGTTCTGCATGAACCGAACAGAAAGGCCCTCGATCCTTTATGTTACTGTACATTTAGGGCCAAAGGTTCCATCAGTGACATTTCTAATACTTATCACAATCACCGTCTTTATTATTTGCACACATTAACATGTTTTGGAGCTTTAAACTAAATTCTATGACTCTAGTTTGATGAAACACATCAATGCTGGTGTTAATGTTGACATTTCTTTTCAAATGTATAAAAATCAACATTTTGTATGTTAAAATGTGTGTGTATATAAAGTATGCATCAACCCATCCTGGACTTTGTAAGACCAATGCTGATGAAGTCCTGAAGTGTACGGTGTGTCAGCAGCCTTATTGGAGGTTGAGGAGCTCACCTCCTCAGCCTCTCTGAGGGGGAGTCTGTGAAGCTGCACTCATTTTGTATCTATTGTTTTCTTATTTGGTCCATTTGTTTGGACTCTTGACACCTGTAGAATCCCCTCTAAACTGCATTCTGTCCCTGGATGCTAATCATGGCTGTCAGCTCTGACCACCCGCTGCCTGTTACTACTACACTCAACGACTAGTGTGGGGTTTCTTCATAGTTAAACAGTCACCATGGCCAATGAAAGCTTCTCTGTGGTGATTCAGGCAGACTGTTGACTGATGAGGTAATGTTTTAGAGTTTAATTCTCTTTAGCTTTAGTCATGTAGGCCGACGTCATTCTTCACTCTCTGGCGACCAATTGAAACGCATCATTAGCTTGAATAAAATGACATCTTTCTCTGGCTTTGTTAGAAATATTTGAGATGATGTAAGCAGAGAATTCAACAATATAAAAGTAAATATTGTGATTAAAACGAAGGTCTGGTCATTTTGAGACGTTTTAATGCAGAAATGTTCCTTTTTTTTTTTTTTTTTGCTTTGTGGAGTCTCTTTTTTATGCCTCTGTTCTGGTGACAGCTGTGACCAGAGGCATTGTGTTTTCAGTTTCTCCATCCATCCATCCTGTTCTAGCAAACACAATATCTCAAGAGTTCCTCAAGGGATTTTTTTTTTCTTTTTTTCTTTTTCCCAAATTTGGCAGAAACATCCGCCTGGACTCAAAGAAAGAACTGGTTAGTAATTGTTGGTCAAAGGTCACTGTGACCTCACAAGACATGTCTTAAATTCATACCCTAATGATCACAAATCATTTCACAGAGTTGTCTAATAGGATAAAAAAAAAGAAGAGATGACGTGATGACATTTTGTATCCAAAAGGTCAAAGGTGTAAGAACACCGTCACTCAGGAACAGACGGGGCAGAGTGTGACCAGGCTTCACATCTGGGATGTCCACCTTGAAACTGTGCTGATGTGTGGATCTTCTGTTTTACCTACAGCTGTTGAAGATGTAACTTTCTTCCAGCATCATCTATATTTCAAGCATTATTGTCCACCAGAAACAATAATAAGAGAGAAATATTGAGCTTCTGGTGATTGTTGTTGCAACACTTAACAATCTCTTCTAAAATAGATTAGTTGGTCGCGGCTTACAGCTGTGAGATGATTTGAGGTAATTCTAGTTTTTTCTTGACTTTTTTGAGGTGAAGGAGGTTTTTCATTAGTGCAGTTTGTCAGGCTTGTTTTTTTCCTCCATGCTATTACTGACCTAGATAACTTAAGCATCTCATATTCTGATCTGAGCTGAATCAGATCTGCCAGAGGAGTGAATGTTTGATCGATTGATGATTGCTGATTCATCCTTGCTTTTTCTGCGTCCTCAGTGCCGATGACGGGCTTCACCCAGAGAGCCACCATCGATCCCGAGCTCAATGAGATCCACGTCCTGTCGGGCCTCAGCAAGGACAAGGAGAAACGCGAGGAGAACGTCCGCAACTCCTTCTGGATCTACGACATTGCCCGCAACAATTGGTAGGAGGGAGAACGAGAGAGAGACACACAAAGGCTTTCATGATAGCTGCGACAACGAGCAGAGAGAGAGAGAGTGCGCGCGCGCGCACACACACACACACACACACACACACACACACACACACTCAGAGGAACTATTTTCATACACACAAGCTCTCTGTAGCCCAGATCGTCACCACAACAGATAGTAGAGAGAGATAGCGAGACCATGCATGCTAACAACACTCTCACCACCGTTTTTACACAAATGTCACCACTGCAGAGCGTTAGTATTTCCTGACCTGTCAGCACTCCATCAGGGAACTGCATGTTCCCTGTGTGTCTGTGAATGTGTGTGAGTGTGAGTGCATGTTTGGATCAGTGGCTGTGAGAACAGGCTGTATCGCTCATTGTTCCAGTACATGTATTTCACTAGCTGTTCTTGTACTCGGTGTCCAGTGAAACCAGTCTGTGAGACATGTACAGTGCAGCCTTATGTTGACCTTTGCTTGTTACTCTCTGCTGGACTAAAACTGAACTGTTGAACACCTTTTTTTTCTCTGAGGGCTTCAGGAAGTGTTTAACTTTTGTGTTGCCGCTCAGGTCATGCGTGTATAAGAACGATCAGGCAGTGAAAGAAAACCCCAGCAAGGCTCTTCAGGAGGAGGAGCCATGTCCACGCTTTGCCCACCAGCTGGTCTACGATGAGATGCACAAGGTAACACACACACAGTTCACACTCACACACACAGCACATTTAGGACACTGACAGCTTTCATAACACATAATAACACCCCAGAGCAGTTTTTGACGGCGAGCTACAGCTTTGCTTTGTCAGATATTAATTAATGCTGCAGCCAGGAAACACGTCACACACCTGGCTCTCCTTCCTCTGTTACATCAACAACTAAAATGAGCAATGCAAGAACAAGGTCGGTACGATTATGGCTCCTCACAGAGCTGCTAAAGGAGCTAAGAGTCGATATGATGGAGGATTTATAAACGCAGTTAGAACTCAATTGCCTCAAGAATTGACAATCATGAGATCATAAGAAAAACAGAACAATTTCAGAAACTCATGCATCATAGTATTTGTAAGAGTTCAATTCTCCCAAAAAGGATCAAATCTGATCAATTCTGGCAACAAAAGGACAAAAACAATGACTTGATCATTCGATCATTTAATTCTGAATGGACGTTATAAACCCAAACTCCAGCCTCAGCCTATTATAGGTATTATATTATAGGTTGTTTTCTTATTAACACACAAGAGTTTTGATTTAACAGTTTTATGACGTGTGTTTTGGCTGCAATAATGGTTCAATTTCTAAGTGTGTGTCAGACAAGAGTCGCACATTATGACAGGTTTCATGCACACAACCATCCAGTTAAACTAAAGACAGCCTGTCTTACAGTTCAGCTGTACACGTCTTTATGAGTTCAGTCGGTTTAAAGGCTGTTGAATTTTCAGGTGCATTACCTGTTTGGAGGAAACCCCGGGAAGTCTTGTTCTCCTAAGATGCGTCTGGATGACTTCTGGTCCCTCAAACTGTGTCGGCCCTCCAAGGGGTACCTGCTCCGACACTGCAGATACCTCATAAGGAAATACAGGTCTGTAGCTTCTTTAAGTGCAGGAGCCACAACAGCACGTCATGACTCATCAATGCTCCAGGATGATAAACAAATAAAGTAAACAAACAAAGGTAGTATTGTCCAGGAGTGACTGCTTTAAATGATGTGCATCTGAGTTAAGGATCATTTTAATGTTTACATACAGAGATTAGACAACCACACCATTTCTTATACATTTTACATACAGAGATTAGACAACCACACCATTTATTATTGTATGTTGGGTAGTGGTCACCATGTTTTAGTCTCCATCTCTTTATTTATGTTTGTTAACCACGAGCACACAGTGACAACAAGTACAAATCAAAGCTAAGATCAAGTAGTATTCTGCATCACATGACTGCATGGATCACATCATCATCAATCACTGTATTATTAATACATGTAAGATATATAAAAACTATAAAACTACTTTATATAAACATATAAAGTTTACCTAAAGACAAACACATGCATACTGTAGATAGAAATGTTGATGTCTCCTGTAGGTGAGAGCAGTCCGTATGCTGGTCTCTGATGAGCCAATTTTCCATCAATTACTGTAAAACCGATAATATTGGAAATCTAAACAGTTGTGTAAAAAATAATTAGAAGTGAATTTAGATATAAAATAGCATATGGAAACTGTAAAACACACTACAGAGTGGTGCTTCAGCTGTAACATGTGGTATGGAAGGGGCTCTGGTAATACGGGCAGCTGAATTCTGAACCTGGTTTATAGAGGAGTTCGTCAGGAGGACCAGAGAGGATAGAGATGCAGTAATCAATACAGGATGTGATCAAAGTGTGAACCAGAATGGCACTGCTGTTAGATGTAAGGGGTGGACAAAAGCCATTGATTTAGCATAGCTGGAAATGTACAGACGGAGATATATTATCGATATGTGCTTTGAACTGTATAGTGAGGTAATATTATAAAGGATGACACGCAGACTCTTAGCCTGTGGTGAGGGGGGGGGGCATATTTAGAGGAAAAAGGTTTAAATAGCTTTGATACGTATCTGAAGCACCTCAGTTTAATCTCTGTAAATATACACAAACTCTGCAGTTAAAACGCGAAATACTCAATCTGACAGCATGCTGGATTTAAATAGTACATTAGTGAGTGATTCTGGACACAGTCAGAGAGAAGTCAGGTGATCTCAATGAGCCAATGTTACTACAGGCCAACTCTACCCACTAATCAATACATATCTCAGTATTTATAGAAGTGGAAGAATGTCCTGTCACTTATTACTGTGTGTAACATATGAATAACACTTTGACAACATGTCAAACTGTTACTGTCATGTTAACCATATGCTTTCATATGAAGCATGTATTAGTGAAGCCCAACACACACACACACACACACAGACACACACACACACACACACACACACACACACACACACACAGACACACACACGCACACACACACACGCACACACACACCCTCTCTCTAACACACACACACACACACACACACACACACACACACACACACACACACACACACACACACACTCTCTCTCTAACACACACACACACACACACTCTCTCTCTAACACACACACACACACACACACACTCTCTCTCTAACACACACACACACACACACTCTCTCTCTAACACACACACACACACACACATACATCCTCCTCCTGTCAGCATGACTCTGGAGCATTTCATAGACTGATTGTCTAGAAATGGCAACAGAATCACTCTGATTAGTTATGGAGCTGCGCAGCCAACCAGTCGTGCAAAGTTAGCTGTTAGCAACAACAAACAGTGCAGTTTGACTACCCTGAGGATGTGAACGCTGAGCTAGTGGTGACCACGTACTGTAACACATGTGTTTTGACCATAACTGTGTGGAAATGAACACAAACGTATCGACACACGTTGCTAAAGGGGATTTTTATTTGTGTTACAGTTGCAGTCTGCAATGACGTCTCTCTATTTCAACACGTTAAACTGCACTCCGTTAGCCATCAGCGTCTCATGCCACGACACCACACTGTGTCCAGCAAGAAGAAAACGTTTCATTAGTGCATCCTCAAAGAAATCATCCAGTTTTACAAGAGTCAAGTCTAAAAGTCGACAAATGTTTGGTATATTTATACATTTTACTTTATTTTTCCTTAATGTATCTGAGCATATCACTTGAATGAATGAATGAAAATGATCAGACATTGATGGTCATTTGTTTTGTTACAGTTGTTAACAGCAATAGCAACTGTAGTGGAGGAAAAAGTCACGCTTTTATGTCATGAGAAGACCTTTTACTTCATGATGTAATCCAATCAGATACTGGAAAGTCAAAGACAGGCCTTGGAATCTTCCATCCAGTTCATGTTGTGAAACCTGACGACGGAGCTGTGGCGTCATCTTGACCTTGAGTCTGCTGCCATCTAGTGTTTACTTGTTGTAACTCGGTGTGTTTTGATTGGCCAGGTTTGAGGAGAAAGCCCAGTCAGAGCCACTGAACGCACTAAAATACCTGCAGAATGACCTTTCACTGACGGTGGACCACACAGACCCCGACGAGACCAAAGAGGTACTTTAACATATCACTTTTTAAAAAATAGAGGTTAATAGAAGTGAATTATGCAGGAAGTCATAGCTTTAGAGACAGAGCTGTAACTTCATGTGTGATTCTGCCCTGACTTGTAAGCTGAGGGTTACATCAGCAGCAGCAGCAGCAGCTTCGTCTGAGGCCGTTTGTTTGTTCAGTATCGTCTGGTGTGAAAGTGTCTCAGACGTTTACGTTGTGTTTTCAGTTCCAGCTCCTGCCCTCGGCTCTCTTCAAGTCCAGCTCAGACTTCATCCCTCTGGGTAAGAGCCTGATATGTTCAGACTAAACACCATAAATATATACATGTCCACACAGGAGCAGGGTGTAGATGAGGCTCAGTCTCCCATTACTGATCAAAGAGCTGTTAATTCTGACAAGAAGAATACGTTTTAGAGTAACTGGCCTGACTGAACTTTGTATTTGGTCATATTTGGGTCTGTTTGCATGAATCCATATTAAGTCAGTTTTAATTTAGTCATTGATTTGATCATCATTCTCAGTTCTCAGTTTCATGACACAGCCCTAGATTTTGCAGGAGAATATTTCTGCTGGCTGTAAGAATTTCAATTAGAAGTAAGCATACATTAATATTTCTGTATTTATTTTCTGCATCTACAACACAACAGAAGTTTGTTTGGTTGCACAAAACATTCTCATCAGATATTATTGATGTTATAATGATCCAATTATCTGCTCTGTCACTGCACCGTGTGATGAAATATAGGAAAGATTGATTGTAAGACATGATTGCTGTTATCTGAGCTAACTGCATTAATTTAGCATTGTTGTTGTCATATGATTGTTTTTTATTATTGTTATCATATGTCACGTTGCATTGTCACAACAAACATTTTCCAGTTTGATGTTTGGCTGTTGCTCATTAATGCCGTCATCTGTTTGTAGATTATCTGCTATGAGTGGAAAATTAAATTAGCCTTTAGCGCCACCTACTGTTTAGCTCTGGAGGTGCTTAACTTTCCGATGAGCATCTATTGACGTGAACATCCAAAGCATCACTGGGGCATATTTTGGTTTTTACGCCAAATGAAAAAGGGAAACCCAATAAATTTCTCGAATTTGCGGCAAAAAGGTAGTGTTGGATCCTGTAATACCGGTTTTGTTTTGTTTGTTTGTTTGTTTTAGATATCATGCAAACTATCTCACTGAAATTTTCCTTGGATTGTGAAAGAAGTGATTAGATTTTCAGTCAAGTGCAGATCCAGGTTATTTTTTGCAGCCTTTTGCGATTGTCCTTCTAGCTCTCGTAACATGGAGCTAAAATTAATAACGAATTTTGTTAAATGTTTGCTAAATGAATTTTCTGGTTTTGATCAGTCATAAATGATCTTTAAGATGATGATTGCTGTCAGATCTGTTAAAGTTATAAATGGGCAATGGAAGATGAAGTGTGAAGCCCCCTGAATCCAGAAACATCATGCCTCCTTGTGTCTGTCTGTGTGGAGTCGGATGGACTCTCTGAAACGAGCCGTTGGTTTTTCTCTGCTCCTCCCAGGTTTCTCAGACGTAGACCAGACCTACGCTCAGCGGACGCAGCTCTTCGACACCCTTGTCAACTTCTTCCCAGACAGCATGACTCCGCCCAAAGGCAACTTGGTAGACCTCATCACACTCTAGCCCCTCCCACCTCCATCCTAGCCCCCCCCCCCCATCACCTCACCCACCGGACTGACTAAACACTCCTCCACACACCTGGTGGGACGGCGGACACAGAGACCAGTTATTTTTCTATTCCTGAACCTGCTGGTGGGATTCCACTTCATCTGCTGTCCCAGTCTGCAGCACCTGATGGTGAGGGGCGTGAACACACACTGAACAACACTGCTTAGATATGACCTTTGTGTGTGTGTGTGTGTGTGTGTGTGTGTGTTTTCTTTTCCCTTTGGTTTGCTTGCTGATGAATATTTATTGGAGCATGCAATGCCCCGTTCATCTCTGCCAAACATTGCTTGTGTTTATCATTGTCCTCAATTGTTGTTCCCCCCCAGAGAAGTTCATGCCAAAAAGAGGATTTGCATTTTTTTTTTTTTAAGTGTTGGACTTTGCATTGTAGCCACACAAACACCTACACTGTCTGCACCATAAACAGATGAGGAGATGACATCTGTTGAGGCCAGTTGTTGCTCATGTTGAGAACAAATCTACTGGTGGTTCTTTTATTTGGAGACAAGACTCTGTGATAGTGACACAGGAAAACATTTCACTCTTCACACCTACAAGCTCATCGGCTATCATGGTCAAATTTCAGCATCTCCTGCAGAGTCTTATGTTTGAGGATTTAGGTAGCTTGTTTTTTTTTGTAACACTTGTCCCTATTTATGATCATGATGGCAAAAAAAATGTGAAAGTGTGACCATTAGAGGAATGAAATTATGGGATTCTACACATGGAAGAATACCTTTATCTTGGTTTTGGTGCTACCCTTGTAAATCTGGCAGATAGATTTGGGTTTACTACAGGAGACACGTTTAGTAAATAATGGGCTGTAATTCTGAGAGCTGAATGCTGTACATGATATGTAAATATACATACAGGAGATTTGTTGGACTGAATGGATTCTGATCGTCTTCTTTCTTGTCCCTCTTCATCAAAAGTCAGTTTCTCTGGCTTCTATTTATACTCATCCTTACTTCTTGGATAGAACTGAAAACAAAGGTGTGGGTGTGTGAATGACGTGCTGATGCCAGTTAACAGGTTTGACTATTAGAGTTTGCAATAGGGCTGTTTGTCACAGGTATGTTGGCCTGATGTCCTGTCAGCTGGATGAATTAGTCAGTGAAATATCCACATATTACAACTGTATTATACCGTGTTCTCTTATGAACAGAGGTCAGAGGTCATCAAATCTACCAGACACCAGTTGTCTGTCAAAGGAACAGTAATATATTAATAATAATATAAACAGAATGCAGTCTTTTCTTTTTCAACATTTCTGGAGCTTCACATCAACACAACAGTGCTGTAGCTTGCTGCTAAACAACAGAAGAAGATGGGGGGGTCCATAGACTCCATGCAGCTTGTATGACAGGATCCAAGTCTCTAAAAGCCCCACGATCCCAAAGTGATTGGAAAAGATGTGACTTACACATTTGTAAAAGCTGAAACCTGTTAGTTCAGCCGCTGCCTGGTCTCACAGCAGAAATCCTTCTGGAGCTGCAGCAACAAATCTTATGGTTCATTTTGTACCTGTGTGAGTTCTTGTTGATTTTATGTAGCAGAGCATGTGCACATGTTCAAGCTTTGTACACCATCCTCAAATGTAGAGCAGCCCAACAAGCCTTTAGCTTCCAGGCTACAGTGAAGAGGGGCTTCTGGGCTATACCAGCTGTGTGGAGTCATTTTTTCTTTGTTGTTGGATTTAAAACAAATGTTTTAAATCTAGTCTCCGTCTTTTCAGTTGTTTAGGAGAACGCTGCAACGCTGTTCTGCTCTGAGGCTCTGGAAATGTTTAGTAGACTAGAAAACGTCACCCGACTCTCCATCATCACAGGGCAGAGCAGATAGTAAGGATTTTCATTTCATCACTGCAGATCAGCTCCTTTCTGGGATATTAAACAATGTTAACATCACACATTTTTCCAGGCCTGAAAAAGATGAAAAGTTTACATCTGCTGCCACCAACGCGTTTGCTGGGAAGTCTCAGTGTTCATTTGTGTTTACTGGTCCCTCACTTTGTCATTATTTTGTGTGGTGTCTTCCATGACTCTCAGTCGGTGGCTAGCAGATAGTTTCTTGGTGGAACGTGATCACTTAACACACCCATCAACTAAACCCAGTGTTCATTGAGCAGGTGGAAGCAACACATGGTTGTCTCTCCTTAACATCCCTGCCTCTCTGCTATGACTCTGCTTCTGTCTGTGAGCCTGAACAATCAGGGCAAAACACATCATTAGGTCTGTTTAACAGCAGGGCTAATAGTTGGATAAAAATCTGCTCAGTTTGTCCTGAAAATGAACGACAAATGATGAAATCTTCACATCCATAATCAGTGAACTTCAGTGTTGACTGAGACTTTCAGGTCGTTCTTCTGAGTCCATCTTTAGTAGCATTTTATACACAGTGATTTTGGAATGCCATTATTTTGAAATTAAAGGACCATACTGGTGTTTTTGAGGTATTATTACATTTCCTGCTCTGTAAAGTAAAAGAAAGAGCAGTAGGACATGGATCTACATTCAAGGATCATCCTAAATACTTTGTTCCTCATGTTATTATTACATTCCGTCAGTGAGCGAAGTAAAGATAAATCCTTGTTGTTGTTTCTGTTGAAAACCCTCAAACAGCACTTTATTATTTCTACAATCCTCAAAAAACAAAATAATTTATCTGCTACAGTATTTTTAACCAACAATTAAACTATGAATTTATTTCTAAACCTGGTTAGACAGAAAAAAAACACATTTTATTCATTCAACACAAGACAAATATAAGATTCTGCCCAGCTGTGTTTAAAAATAGTGATGATTTCAATTCATGGACAAAATAAGCAGCACTTTTCCAGCCAGCATCTCTGTTTAGATGAAGAAATGGTTCCACCACTTATAAAATATATGTTTGTTATATGAAGACTAAATACTCTGAAGTATCTTAGACTCAGAGGCCCTTTTGTGTTTCTAGAGATCACCAGTGATGTGTTTTTCATTAAGTCAGATACTTAGCTGTGTGACTCAAATGTAATGTTAATGCATGAAAGTACAAACTGGGGCTGAGTAGATGTTTAAATATATGCAGTGGACTGACGCAGTAATGTCAGCTACACAGCAGCATCCATCTATTAGCCACCGTTAGCTACTGTAGCAAATACTCCAGTATTTGAACAAGGTCCCACTTGAAGTCTGTTTGCATCCTTGCCGTTTCAGTTTATTTCAGGAAACAGTGAGATAAGTACTAAAACAGACATGAGATTCACTGTGATGCGTTTCTGACGTCACACACCTCTCAGCTGATTTGTTACAGCGTGCAGAAGTAAACTGAAACCAGCTGCCTTGTCGGATGCAAAAGCTAAATTGTTGGAAGTGATTTTCAAGAGGACAAGTTGTAGCATTCCTGCTGAGAGCTAATGAAGAGATCACTATAGATCTCATGTCCGTACATTAAATATGAATCTACCTCTAACAGCCCGTTAGCCTAGCTCAGCAGCAAGGCTGGGAACAAGGGGAAAACAGTACAAGTAAGACAAATGAAGTCAAGCCTGTTTATCTTCCATCGTGTACATTTAGCATACCTTTAAGTATTATTATCAAATGGATTACGTGCAAACATCTGTGACACATGCCCATTTATAAAGCTTACTAAATGATGAGAGTTTTAAACAGATATGATTTAATTTGCGGTGCTTAGAGGTTTGAACCAGGCTGGCTGTTTCCCCTTTTCCCCCATCTTTATGCTAAGCTAACCACCTGTTGATGGTAGCTTTGTATGTAGCATACATTTGTGAGATGCGTGTCAACCTTCAGCTCATGTTATATGTATTGGCAGGAGTTTGATGCTATGATACGGGTCACGATGCAGGTGTCCTGATTCCACATGTGGTTTCATAGGCCTGTGTTTCTTTATGTTTATGTCAGCTAAATGTACTCACTTCTACGGTGGAGGGGAGGAGTCAAAAGGCTGGTAGACTGCAACACTGCCATCTAGTGGTCAGAGGTTTAAACTCTACACAAAACAACTCAGCTACAAGCATTTAAACGGCGGTGTGGTCCTCTGTGTCCGCTGTCAGACATGAGCTCCTACAAACACTGTCTGCATGGAAATGACTGATGCTCTACATCGAATGCATCTAATGTGGAGTCTGGTGAACTCAGCCAGGGGGGCTTCACTCCCTCACTTGCTTGCTGTAATGGTGCATTCAAGTGCTCCTCGGATGGTTCCATTTCCAGTGTTTGGGAGAGTCTGTTCCTCTAACCTCGGCGTGTTCATGAGAGTTTAATTCATAATGAGGCAACAACACAGATGCTACAAAGAAGTGTTTGATTAAAGCTTCTTATTAAAAAGTAATTCACTTCCAGACTTGTTTCTGCACCAGTAGTTATGTTATGACCTGACTTATTATCGGGGTTAGTGCTGATAAATAACCTAATATCAGTTTTCACTGCAGCAGCAACTGTATTAAATTATATGTGAGCAAAAATATTATATTCAATTTGTGAATTGATATGTTTCCAACCATCAACCCAACATTCACTCTTGTGAGGCAACGTTCACATGAACTTTCACAGTCGGCATCTCGTCTTTCCAATTCCTCTGCCTACCCTTGAATGCACCATCACTTCATCCGTTCTTATTCATGCTATTACAGACGTTTCCATGAAGTACACTATTGTATAGAATGTCAGTCTCCTCAGGATGAAGTTTTCTGTGATTGCGGGTGCTCTGCTACTGTACCTCTCATCACTGTGAAGAATCTCTGTGGTGTTTCCATGGTCGCTGGAGACGAGTAGCTTCCATCGCTCCACGTTCACCTTCTTGTTACGTCGGGCAGGTTAGCGTCAGCAGGGACTATAGGTTAGATCGTTTCATCTAAATTCATTCATCGTGAAAAGTAAAACCTGCAACAATTCATTACAATCAAGATGCTGCTGCTGGTGTTCTGAATATGAATGAGGTCATTTAGTTTGCTTGGTTGGAGGATGGTGTGATACGTATTGGTTGATGTTCTTCTACCTATATGTCCGTACCATACTAAGTGGAAACAGATCAGTGATCAGTGAAGGTACCAACAATGTGTCTATGTGAAAATATGTCACTGCTATGCGAGGGATTATTTATGATATTCTGAAACATTTAGGGCTCCTCATGCTTGCTGTAGCATTTATTATTGTCTTATGCCAGAAGAAAACTGTTCATTGAAAGCACCTTTGTAAAAAAACAACAAAAAACAACAAAAAATCTATGCCAAATACTACTTAACCTTTTGCTATTTTAAAGTAAATATCCTCCACACAGCAATGTGTTCTTTTTGTTTTGTTTTGTTTTTATTTCTTTCCCATCATGCCCTTCTCTCAACCTCCTGGGTGGGACTTTTAAGGCTGGTACTCTCCGATCAGTGAGCACTACTCTGTGGATAAAGAATGTGTAGAAAGCCTTGTAGTATTGCATTGTATGTAATGTATATAATGAATAAAGATTGTATTTTGTTCAGGTTTTCTTACCTGCTGTCTCTGTGGTGTTTCTGCCCCCAGTGGTCAAACTCAGACATCACAGAGAGGGAAAACGACACCCAAGTGGAAAAAAAACACTTCCTTTATTTGCAAATCTGAAATAGGTAGAACAAAACGATCGCCATGGCGATCAGCACTTTACAGCTTCCAGTGTGTCAGACCCCTGTTGTTTGCCTTCAGCAGCAAACAAACCATAAATAGATAAAATACTGCTAACGTACTTTGGTGAAAATAGTACAGCTCTAATAATAAAAGTGAAATAAACACACACACATTTTAAAAAGTTGGATTGGAGTGATGGATTCAATAGTGTATAAGTAAGTATATATTAACTTATTGTTTAAAGGGAAGTAAATTATTCCACTTAAACAAAATGTGCTCAGGTTCTGCTGGCAGGCTCTTAATATTAACATCATCAAACTGTGGATGACTCCAGCCCTCCAGCAGCAGTGAGAAGAAGATATGTACAGTGTTCACCTCAGAGATGCACCAAGTTCCTTTATGACAGAATCAACTCTCATCTGTCCAGTATCATTCTCATTACCAGGATTTAAGGGTGGACTTGACGTTTTGTGACATTTCATGGACAATCGCCAGATGCAGCTTTCAAAATAAAGTCCCATAAAACTGGAAAATCTCACCCTGTGTTTCAGCTTCGCTCACAAAAATGTGGAATTTTAACCTCCAATAAGAGTTAGAGATGTTGGTCTTCTGCAAATATTCAATGTGATTCCACATATTTTCCTCATCACTCCTCTCAGTAATAATTCTATTGTTCAGTCCAACAGAGAACGTCTCTAAATAATCATTGCAGGATTACTGGAAAAGTTATAAACCAAAAGTCATAACATTTTTTTAAAAAAAACCTGTATCAGACTGAACCCAGAGAATTTTGTGTGGATCCAGATCCAGGATTTTTTTTTATAGCTTTCCTTTGTAGGAGGAGATCATTATTTAGGTGCTATATGGTATCAGAAACACACAACCACCAGCTGAGATAATGGAGTTTACAGTCGTAGAAATATATATCTAGATGAGTAGGATTTATTTTATGATCCAGATCTGGAGTCTGCAAGAACAAGACTAATCAGTGCCCTGGTAGTTTGTGTTAATAAAGATGTAATAAGATGTAATCAAACACAATTGTTTCTTTTTAAAATGATGCTTTAAAATATAGATTTTTGAACTAGAGAAGTTTAAGCCCACATGTTAACAGCCCAGTGAGACCAAAGGAGCAAAACTAAAGACTTCAGCTGTGAGTCAAGGTCGTATATAGAAAACCAAACAAACTAGAAGGGCACTCTGTTCAGCACGTACCCCCAGACCTGCTCTGAAATCCAGTGCCCCACATTCCTGGATCCTAAATGTAAAGGTTTCTTCCCCGTCACATGCCCAACCCTCCCACCAAGTTTCAGGAAGATCCGTCTGGTAGTTTTGATGCGATCCTGCTAACAGAACTGTGAACTGTCCGCTCAGGTTTTCTAGACAACCTGGAGTCAGTTTGTGTCGATGTGGAATAAAAGCCTTTATTAGTCCTGTTTCTTTGGACCTGTCTGCCTCACACCTCTCCTCTTCTGAATAATAGTGGCAGACCAGACCAGAGGAAAGTCACCAGGATGCTTAGGTATCCCGAGGTCGTCTATCTCAGTAACTCTAGAGCTGTGAAGGCAGCTGACTTCACTGTTACTTCTCTGATCTTCCTCCTCTAAGTATCCAGAGCAAACGGCTCTTCATCATAAAAAATACTCTATTTACAGGCGCTTGTGCACAAATCGGCTTGTTAGGAGTACAAAAAAAAAAAGCACAGTCCACATTTTGAATTGTGCTCTGAAGGAAGTCACACTTTTCTATAAAAGCTACTGTAGAGGCACACAGTGATTGATTTAGTGTAGGTTTTAAACATGTTTACGTTTCTAAGGCCACTGTGTTGTTTCTTTTTTCACAGTCATTTCTGTTTCAAACCAAAGTCCAGCAGAAATACATCAAACAGACCGTTAATATGGGAGCTGGTTACTTCTATAGGATCTATTTCTGTCTGGCTACAGGCTGGACCGTCCCAGGGTCAGGACTGTTTAGTGGGGTGGGGGGGTGGGCTCTGTTGTTTGTTGTGGTCTGTCTCGGTCTCTTCTGTCCCTGCTGCTCTACAGGTGAGTGTCCTCCTCGTCAGGTATGTCCTCCTTCAGCAGGTTGTCGATGGGGATCATCCAGCTGTCGTTGAACTCTCCGTTCAGCGCCATCTTCTTCTCCTGCATCTCAGGCTGCACCTCCATCACCTCCAGGGTGGGGTTGTCGTGGTAACCGTTCTCCACCGTGTGCAGCTCCTCTGTCAAGTGTTGCTGTCGAGACAAAGCGACAAAATCCAATCACGCCTGAACAATCCTGCACACGTCTGACCTATGGCCCATCCTTTTAACACAAATCCTGTTGTTTTAATCCTGTCGACAAACAAACCAACCAACCAATCAGAGGACACGTAATCCCTAAGGAAAGACTAAACCTAACTTTTATTTCTGTCTGCCATGTTTCAGCATACATGCCATCAAAGTCGCCGAGTCATTTCACAAAACCTTCTGCATGTGAAACCGTTCAAAGCAAGAAATTAAAGTCGAGTGAAATAGCAAAATAAAAGGCAATAAAAATAGAATGCAAAGTCGAGAAAATAAATAGTAATTTGAGACAGAAAAGTAGATATGAAGCATTTAAGTTATGAGAAAGCTGCAAAACAACAGTGTTTTAAAACCTCAGCTTGTAGCTCGATCAGCAGAAACTAAAAGCTGCTCCAGCTGCTTGGTTCTGATTGTGGGAACACTGAGTCAACCTGTCCCAGAGGACCTGAGGGGTCTGACTGCCTCCTGAAGTACAGGTAAATCAAATATATTTTAGCCTGAGACTATTTAGGCTCTGTTGATCAGAAGTGGGATTTTAAAATCCAAAAGATCTCACAATCCCTGCAAACCTCAGCCTGCAACCAGGAAGCTGCGTCGCAGTCGGAGCTCTGCTGAAGATGCAGCAACAAGTGACTCAGATCTAAAGTCACGTTTTCATATTTTTGTGTGAGAAGTGAGGGATGTAGAGATCATGAGTTCTCATTGATCTCATCTAAAGGGTGCAAATAACTTCTTTTCAAATCATGCATGGAGTCATTTTTTGGATCGTTTGTGGTTGTTCCATCTTCTTCATTTGTGTAGGAGGAAGCTGCAACAAAATCTTTCTGGATGAACAGACTTTCAGGATCGACCCCTGAGGGACACGGTGTCCTGTCAGGAAAGCGTCCCGCCTACCTGGGTCTCGCTGTAGGGCTTGCGGTGGTGGGAGGCGCACACAGCCAGGATGACGATCATGATGAGCAGAGCTCCGCAGGAGGCCAGGATGGCAATCAGGGTTTTGTTATCTGTTGGTTTCTTGAAATGTGAAACAAGGAAACGACTTCATTCACATTGCACACGCTTGCACTGATCCAATAATCACAACATAGATATATTAAGGTGTTACCATGGTGATTTCTTCATAATACTGGGTTGCCAGGCTGGTTGTCACTGTAAGATAGATATCAGTTGAGTTTCTGTTTAGCTTCAATCAAACCTGACTCATTAGACTTCTCTGAATGAGGAAGAGGAGGCTGCTTCACCTTTGCCGTTTATCTCCACACAGTCGAACTGGATTTTGCCGTTGCGGTGTCGCCATGTCAGGCTGCAGTTTCCATCTTGTAAGTTAGCCATCAGCCGCCTGCACACCTCCACCAGGTCTTTCTCCTCCTCCTCCCTCTGAGGGTGAAGCGACACATCTGTAAACCTCTATGCACACGACTCAATGTAACCTTTGTACAAATAAAACATGACACCATGTCGTCAGAGTTTGAACAGGAAGGCCAAAGGTGGCGGCTCAGGTCACGTCTTCCTGTGCTGTGATGTGTGGATTATTTCTGTTGTATTATGGTACAGCGCATCTGCGTAGGCAGTCAGAGAGAGAGAGAGAGGGGTGTGTGTGTGTGTGTGTGTGTGTGTGTGAAAGTGGTGTGGGAACGTAGGAAACTAGTGAAAGGCAGGAAGGCTTCCCAATAAGACACTTTTTCCACCCAGAGACTGGAATCCCATTTCCTTAACGACAGCTTCACTATTTCCTGTCCTGCTGCTGGAAACACAGTCTGGACTGTTCTGAGATCAGCCACAGCCTCCTCCAGTGGTGGGGAGTACTCACATCTGGTCCGTCCCAGCTGCCTGTTCTACAGACTCTCTCTTTGACTCTGTCTCATTTTTATTTTACAGTGAGCATATGGAACATGGATCGGCTCTGTACATTTTCATCCAGCGGCTTCCACCTGAACAAATTTCACTGCACCTCCTCCAGAGACGACGGCTGCTCCACTGCCAACAGTTTGACTGCACAGGCCGGATCACCGTGTGGCTGTGTGCAAAGCAGCTTAAAGAGGACACAATGGTACAAAATAAAACCAAAACATGTCTGATTGTTCTCATTCTTCCTGCAGGATGTTGCACAACCGTTCGACATCTTTAAACTCAAGTGTCTTCTGGGAGTAAATGTCAGTGGAGTAAGGGGTAGACAGGGTGCGGCCCTGCCCGCCCTGGACGGGACAATAGCAGAGGCTTTGCGAGAGTCAGAGCAGGAACTGTGTTTTATTGTCACACACATTGTTTATGTGCGTAGAAACAGATTTAAAATGACAAAAGTTAAAACAAGCCAAATCTTACCTCGTGTCCGGTGTTCAGAGAATACTGCAGACAGAAGTCAGAGAGGGGTTTGTCAGTCAGAGGCTTTCTTAATGTGAAGGTGTCTCTGTTTACATGACGTCTTACCAGGAACGTCTTGGACTGAGCTGCTGTGAGGGTTGTGATGGTGGTGGTGGTGGTGGTGGTGACGTCTGGGGTTGGTGTGGTTTGTGGGGGTGTGGTTCCAGCTTGTGTACCCAGAGTCTCTGCAGCAGGAGGTCCTGCTTTGGTCAGGATGGAGGGGGTACTGGCGGTCCCTGTGGTCCCAGTCGGCTCCGGGGCCCTCGATGCTGTCTGCTCCTGACTGGTAACGGTAACGGTAACCGTGACCACCTCCGTACCTTCAACTGGAGACAGTGTGACAGGAAACACATGGACCCAGACAGGGATCAACTTTATCAGGGGCTCACATTCTGTTTTATCAAGACATTACGTTTGATTCATTACTTATGTTGTTCTGCGCAATTAGTCAGGGATGTTTTAGTTTTTTCTGTTTTCTTTTTTAAAAGTTTGAAAGTCCCATCAGGAGTTCTATCCTCCTGGTCAGAAGGTGGTCTTACCTCCTTTGCTGGCCTCTGGGCTCGTCTTAGAGGTGATGGTGGTGAGAGTCGTGGCCTGTTGCCCTGCTGTAGGGCCATCTGTTGAGATTTCTGGGATCTTGGTTGTCCCCTCATTGTTAGTGTTTTCTGGTAGACTAATAGGTGGTCCAGTCCCACTGGTCTTACTGGTCAAAGAGGCTTCAGATGTCCCTATTATGGTAACTTTAGGGGATGTCACTAGAGACCCGCTGCTGTCAGCTGTTGAAGCTTGAGTGATGATATTAGGCAGGGTGGAGGTGGCAGCAGCAGGACTGGCATCATCCTTGACAGTAGGGGTGACACCAGTGGCAACAGAGACGGTCGTGGGGGGGGGGACTGGGTTGTCTGTGACAGTCGGTGCTTGCGGTTGGTCTGGGACTGGTTTGAACGTGGATTTGGGTGGAGTGGTCGCTGTGACCACAGCAGTCGTCTGTTTAGGCGTTGGTGCCTGTGCTGGTTTGTTTGTCTCACCAGCATCATCCATCGCTGGGGCTCCAGTCTTGTTGACTGTTGTGGCCTCAGTGATAATAGTCCCAGGTGTGGTTCCATTAGCTGGTACAGCTGTGGTTGCAGGCGTGGCAGCAGCAGCATTCTTCGACACGGAGGTGGCACCGTCATCAACATCACTGGAACAGATGCTGTGAAACAGGAGGCCTAAGCAAGAAGACAACAATTATTACAGACATCATACGACAAACCAGTCAGTGGTGAAGACTGAGATAAACTCTCATTCACTGATTTACTACACAGACTGCACCATTAATCTCAGGCAATAATGAAAGTAAGACATGTGGCACTATGACAAATACATCAGAGCTTTAAAATGTCTTCTAATAAACAACAAACATTTGGATATCAGATCAGTTCTTGGACTGAACAATGCCAACAGTTCTGTTCTTGTGATGTGAAGAAATGAACAGGATAACATTTTAGAAATAAAGTCTGACTTCAGCAAAGACGTTTTGTTCTTTCTGGTGTTGATCAAACAGGCCTAAACTTCTGTGTGATGTCAGGATATTAGTTTAAGAGAACAAACAGTAACATCGCTGCAGCCAACAAAGCAGGCGTCTGGTTGGCTGCGCTGACGACACACTGTTCTTGTTCTAAGTCTGACTCTTATTTCATTAGAAACATGATGGAGATCTAAGGTACTGCAGTGAACTAGGACTACAAATAAATATATAATATTTATCTA
Organism: Chaunax sp. Z400; assembly: GCA_037577475.1. Classification (NCBI taxonomy): domain Eukaryota; kingdom Metazoa; phylum Chordata; class Actinopteri; order Lophiiformes; family Chaunacidae; genus Chaunax; species Chaunax sp. Z400. The sequence goes on from CM075204.1 coordinate 5,691,577, forward strand.
ATATATAATGTTTAAAAAAAGGAAGAATTACTGAAATGTAAATGGAAAATTTAAAACAAAAAAAAATATTCTTTTCTCTTTTCTTTTCTTTTCTCTTTATGAGAAATCCACATGGCTTCTCTTTGTAAGGCTAAGTCAACCTTATTCCACCACAGATGCCACCGTTTGCCGTGTATCATGCCTCCATGGATGACATCATCATGTTATACATTGCAGGCAGATTTATGAACAAGGAAACACTTGATTTTAGCCCACAACCAGCATATTATCATTGATAATCAGACATTAAACAGACGTTGCAGTGAGTGGGGCTTAACTTATTTAAATAATTCTTGTAAATTTATGTATTTCTCTTCTCGCTTTGCATACAAAGGCCCTAAAACATCAAACTATAGGGTACAGATACTCTAAATATATTAAAACGGCTGGGATTATTACTCCTGTCAACAAGAGCTGCAGGAGATCATGTGATCAACCATGTTTGTTTGATATATTTGAAACTTTCTAGAGATTTAGATGCGTTCTATCAAGATGCAAAACAGATCCTCTATTATGGAGAATCCTATTTATGCTAGGAGGACGTCTCCGGAGTAAAGGAATTAGGTGGTGTTACTTTGGTATGAGGCTGAGCCAAGTAAAGCGACACACCCCTGTGTTTTTAACTACTGGACAATCCTTCAAAGTGTAATGAATTCAAAGACACTGCAGTGGTTCACCTGTGGAGTTCTAGAACGCTCGTAACCACGACAACCACCGAGTTCTAGAACTCTGGCGAGTGTGGTTCCAGGTTCTAGAGCATCGATGGCTAGGATAACCCTGCTACCAGCTGAGTTCTAGAACACCTGCTGGTTTCTATGGTTACTGCTGGTTCTAATAATAATATTCCTGTTTGCCATGGTAACCACTGAGTTCTAGGACATCAGTCCTCTGGTACGTTGTCATTAGGATAACCAATGACTGCATAGACATCCCTGGTCCATGGTGACTATGGGAGAACAGTAGCCTTAGTGAGTGCTGACTAAGGTACTTGTATGGGTTAATAGGTAAGTAACAGACGTTACTTCTGAACTGACTTGGCTAGGATGTGTTTCTTCGTAGTTCAACGCTAAGGAGCGCATCCTGAATACAAAACAATGAGCAAAGACGCTAAAACCTGCTGTAAAACTGAGAGATTGCACAGTTTATGTTGAGCTACGTGTCAACCCATGTTCATGAACCTCCTGCAGGTCGGACAGCTGCAAGCTTCAACCACAGAGCTCCATCTTCTTCTACATCTCTATTTATAGTGACCAGGACAGGAAGCTGCACACAATAAACTTGGAGGCACCACACCCTCGACCACGGCCTGCTTAGAGTGGCCTGTGAACAATCCTCCCCTGCCTCCACAGCCAGAAAACAATGGCCCTACAGCCTCACATACACACAGCCCTGTGCCTTCTGACCTCCACCCACATCCACATACACCCATACATGTGTGTTGACATTCGAAACATTCTGTAATATTTCCTCTGAGGACCACAATCATGTTTGAACATATTGGAGGTTATTATTATTTTCCACACCAGTTTCACATTTTGTGTTTTCCTTAACTTTCATCAATGATAACGACACTAAAACATGTAGAAGCTCATAACTTTAAAAACAGACAATATTCATTGTGATCGATCACCTATTTATTTATCACATTTGGTCTTCAAACAAACAAACAAATAAATAAATGACTAAAGCTACTGATTTTAGTTTTTGGTAGATAGAAAATAAAAATCAAACCATTTTATAAATGTCGTCACATTTTGAACTTCAGCTTACATTTTGTATTTTACAATAAAAATCAAATAACTTTTGTTTGTTTTCTGATACTGTTTCTCAGTATGACATGTTTAGGTCATGTTTGATGCAGAGACATTCCCATTATTATAGAATGTGAGTGGATATTAGATTTGTACTGATATTATATATTTTTCTATATATTTTCCAATGAAAACATCTGGTGGTCCATCTCTCAATACTTCCTGACTTCCCTTCTCTGGTTGTCAGCATTAAATCCTATTGGTTCCTGAAGATTGAATTTAAAAAGAGCAATAATTTCACTAAACATCTGGGGACTGTAGTTTTTCACAAATGTCACTCAAACAGGAGGAATGCATTTGTCTGGGACTATTTTCAGCAGTGGATTAATCCACATTTGGTCCTCTCTTCAGAGTATTTTTCAAAATAAAGTACAGTTTGTGTTCATAGTGATGCTATCCACCACAACAATGAGGCTCATCAAGGTTTTAGTCATTTTCGGACAATAATGGAGCTCTGGGGCACAGACAAGATATTTGACTGGTTTTGGTCTTGGTGATTTATTAATTAAAAGTGTGGAATACCACTGGACTACTAGGCCACGTCATGGAGACCTAAAACAAATTTAATGCATTATGACATAACTTTCTCCTCTTTATCAGTTTTAATAATCCCTGACAGGCTTAGAATAAATTAACAAATGAAAATCCAGTCATGTTCTCTCCCATCCTGATAGAAAATCAGATTATGTTTCCTGTAGTCGACAAACTACCCACTGAAAACAAAGATGAAAAGATACTGATTAAAGCCCAGAGATGACATCAGCATCAGGGTGAGTAGATAATATATTTTCATTTTTGGGTGAACTGTTCCTTTAAGGCACCACAGGTTCATAAACTGTATCCTTGGATCAAACGTTCAGCATGTAAGTGAATGGATAATAAACATAAATCCCACTCAAACCGGCTGAAGCCAAACAATTTGTAATATTCTCATTAGTTACCGGGGCCATAATTCCCACAGCATGTGAACGCAGCATTAAACACAGATAGCAGATAAGAGCGTGTTCTGGTCAAGTGGAGGCTGGTAGAGACAAGCCTGTCCCGTCTCTGTGAGGCACAGACCCATCACTTATCATCCTGTAGCCTGCTGCCATAAACAGTGTTACTAAGAGGAGGACTGTCGGAGGCCTCAGCCTGTGGTTGAGCTGAGTGTTCTACCTACAGTACATGTGCTGCCCGCTGCTCTGAGGCTGTTTGACAGCATGTAACATCTGCTCCTTGAGGGCTTTTCCCTCCGTTTGCCAGAATAACTGGGACCTAAGTCGTGTTCTTATACAACACAAATAGAACTTTAAGAGCAGGTTTACTGCAGCTGAAATGACTTCTGGGCCGTTTTTTCTGCTACGATCAGCATCAGAAGTGCATCAAACATCAGCAAAGCTCTTTTTGAAACTACGCAGAGATGGGTGGAATTTTTCCCTTGTAATATTTCCTGCAACATTACATCATAAATGGGGGATTCAGCTGACAGGTGGGAGTTCATCTCCACAGATGGCTGCCAGAGGACAGCGTGATGAATCCAGCTGACCAACAATAACCACTGGCAATTCATTTCTAATTTGAGAGATGTTTTCAAAACCAATCAGTCATTTGGTCCCTCACCCCCTCGTCTCTCTCTCGTCACCCCCCTCCCCCAGGTGAGGCGTCTGAGCTGCCGCTGACACATCTGTTTCTTAGCGGGTGACAGCACCCACTGATCCCACTGCTATCAGGACCAAGGCTGTTTTTACCTCACCCACACATTCCTCACCGGACAGCCTCCAGAAAACACACAGACACACACACACACGCGCGCACACACACACACACATTTTGCCACAGATTGTTTACTTTTTAAGAGGCTTACTTTACTACTGATTCAACAATTTATTTGAATTTGCACGTAAACGTATTAGAAGAATGTCTTTTTGGGTTACACACTTAAAGCTGCACTATTCACTATTTCTAAATTAAAGAAACAACAGGCATTTTTTGTGAACCAGTGGAACCTTGTCGTGGTTGTAAACAGTAGCATTTTTATCGTATTCGCCCCAAAAGAAAGATTGTAGCTCTTAGAACTCAGACTTTTTTAACTCCTGTTTCAGAGAAGGTTCCTTGAGTAACACAAGGGTATTGATTGGGCCTTAAACCCAACCAACCACCGACCAGCTGACACCACTTCAGCATTCCTATTGGCAGTGAATGCAAACAGGAAATAAAAGGACACCCAATGAAAAAGCAAACCTCTGTGAAGGCCCAGTTGTCCCTTTTAATTCAATTTAATTCTAAACTAACAAAAACAAGACATGTGTAAGAACAAGTTAAAAAAACAAATCATGAATCCACCTCTTTATTCAGATCTACTCCAGAATTTAATGGTTCCATTTTTGGCACCACTCTCCCAACCAAGTTTCATGTGTAATTGATAAAAATGCTGAAATAAGCTCTACTGAAATGTCTAAGGACGTGACAGAAATTCATGGATCTGTCCCTTCAACTGGATCCACTCCAAAGTTGGATCATTTCTCCCATGGAACAATCCCCACCCTTCCACCCAGTTCCATGGAAATCCGTTAAGTAGTCAAAGTGGTCCAAAAATCCATATCTGGCACTGTTCCAATAGTGTGTACTATAGTGTAGTGTGTTCTATGAGAGGAGTCACAGATAATGAACACCAACGCTATAGAGCCACGTAGCTCTGTGGAGCAGCTTAGCATCTTTTAGCTGCTGGGGGCCGTGCTAAGAACAGCGGTGGGATCCATGACAATGCATCCAGGAAATACTGGAGCGGATAGCAGCTAAAGAGCCACATGATTTACTCCTGAACTGGTGGAGACCAAAACAAAGCAAGTTTAACAAACACATACACTCTTTCTGTCATCTGACTTCACTAAAAGTAACAAACACAACCTTGCTAAACAGGCACACAGTCGTGTTTAACATCTTGATAAGTCAGTTTTCCTAATGTATCAATGTGCAGGTTCAAATCAAAGAGGAGGCAGAATATGACCAATCAGAAACAAGGACACATCTACTGACAGCAAAGAACACATTTCACAAATGAAGAACAAACCATAATATGTAATAATATAAAGAAGTTAAACACGTAATCCAGGCTAAAAGCAACACAGCTGCAGCTGCTTCAAACATAAGCCCAAAAATGTTGGGACATCATGAAATGAAATGATTTGAAAATCCTTTTTAACCTAAATGTGATTGGATTTAGTACAAAGACATTTATTTAATGTTCAAACTGATAAACTACTTTATAAATATATCATTCTTGTCCCTTATGGGCAGAGATTTCTCCAGATTCTCTGAGTCTCTTCATGATGTTATGTCTGATGGTCAAATAGTCAAATTCCACGCTGAGAGATTTTGTTTTCACTAAATGGAGAAACTTTCTTCCATCTGTGCTTGTGAATGACTGAGCCTTTGGAAGAGGTTCCTTTCATCACCTGTTACCAATGAACCTCTTTACCTGAGGAATGATCCAATCAGATGTCTCGATTTTCCCAGCCTTTTGTTGCACCTGTCCCAACTCTTAGGAGACATTTTGTCAGCATAAAATTCAGAATAAGCTTATATTTACAAAAATAAAAGAAGTTGATCAGGTGCAACTTTAGTTTGAAATGCAAGATAAACAGTAGATGAAAATAAAATCGTATAAATGCATAAAATTAATAGGCTTTTTTTTGTCACTTCCTTGTCATGAGGGCCTGAGTAGATCTGATGTAATGACATGTGTTTATTATTATGAATGTGTTGCTTGCATGTATTATTCGCCTTATTCTTTCAGCTGTGTCAAACTGACTTTGGAGCAAATAATGAATAAATATAATTAATTCAAAGTGGTATTTTCAGATCTTATGAGTAAAACCAGAACAAGGCTTCAGTCACTTATTGTTTTGTTATCAGTGTACAAAAGCACAGAGGAAAAACAAAAGAAATGAAGAAGAGGAACCCGTCCTACACAGTATTACACCTTTAACAGGGAGCTGCAGGATCCTCTATGAAACATGATGATATTTTCCAGATAACTGATTGGTCAGTAGGCGGGGATTTGATTTGTTTTTAATCTGTTATGTGGAACATTACCTGCTCTGCAGCAGGTTAGTTGTTAGTTGTGCCTCTGATGTGGTTGAAAACATGGCTGAACAACTTTATGACCTCTGGCTGCACATGGAGGCAAACATAAGTCTGTCTCCTCCTCGCCTCCATCAGTCTGAGCTGACTCCACAGCAGACTGTAGACTGTGTAATATTCTCCTATTGTTGAACTGTTTGTCAGGGTGTGACCTGCTCCGGTGTGAGGGTCAGACAGCAGAGGGTGTGAGAACTGCCCTGCTGTCCTTTCCCTGGCTCTTCTTCCTACTTCTTGGATCCCGTCAGTGACAGGAAACACTTCTGTTGGATTGGAAACATGTGTGGCTTCTAATTTTGTAACATGCCTTACTTAAAAGACCCTCAGTTGGTTTTTTTGACAGCTGTTTTTACTGTTTTGGTTTCAGGATCCGTTGTTGGTGCACCATAAGTTGTTGTGCAGCATTTGACCACAGCCTTGCTTACGTTCAGAGGGAACAGTGTATATAAGGTATTCATATCTTGTGATGGGAGGAAACCAGCTCACCAGAATGTACATGAATAGCCATTATGGAGTGAAATGCCAAATATCAGCTGTCAATCACACACAGTAGGCGGGGCTGTGACGTCCTTTTCTTTAGATTATATGTTGATGATGAGTGTTTTTTCTGTCTGACGGCCATGTTTAGGTACAGATCACACACAAACAGTGTTTACAAGACATTTGTAGCAGCATCGCAAAAACATCCATCGGACATGAACTCAACATTGTTATCAGTTCTTGCCCTATAAGGTAAAAGAGTTCTACTGGACTTTCCACTCCGGATGTTCTACTGGATATCCTTTCATTTCTACTAGCTCTGGGAGTTGTGTGTCTGCTGGAACACAAGTGTAGTTTTTATATTGTAGGAAGACACACTTTTACCCTGGCACCTGTAAATCCTGAGTTTAATTGATTTGCAAAGGAATAATTCTGCAAACTCTGGGCTAACTTTGCACCGAGGCAGACCTGCAAGCCCAAGAGTAGCATCAGGGTTAGCCCACTTTGGAATACATTAGTGTGAAAGCTTTCTTTTAGCTTGGGGCTAACAGCTCCTTAGGGTAGGAGGCTAGCCACGGGCTAAGTGCAAAGCATGTGTTTACAGCTTGTTGTAAAAATGTATTTAGATTTCCTTAGTAATCAACTATTTGCTGCTAAATATAATTAAGTAATATTTTTTTAAAAACATAAATACGTTGTATATGAAAAACAATTTTACTATCATTTTTAACAATGAATGAATGCTTTTTTTATTTTCTTCTTTACATAAAATAGCATCATTGAGAACAAATTAAAACAATAAAAAACACCAGACTGATGGGACCAAAAATAAAATAAACATCTTTTATTATTAAGCACCTAACATTTCTCGTTTCAAACAGGATAGAGGTCTAACACGTCCTTCTCAGATCTGACCACTGAAGCTGCTCCTATAGTGAACCTGTGGAGCATGACTTCAGTCTTTAACCTGCATTCACTGAGTCTAAGTGGAGGTCCAGAGGAGGTCCAGAGGAGGTCAGAGGAGGTCCAGAGGAGGTCAGAGGGCGCTCTCTGTCTCCCTGCCCTCCCTGCAGGGGGTCCCACTGTTCGCTTCCAGAGGGCATCAACCTCATCCTGTTCAGTGTGAGGACCACCATCCGTACACATTAAAAGGAGAAAAACGCCTCCCTGACTGCCATGTTGTAAATAAATGCCCCCCCACACACTGAAACATGGAGAGGATAAAAGACGGGGAAGAAGGACAAGGGGGACATTTTTATTGCTCTTATATATGATATGTATGGTTGGTATCACTTGTTAGCCTAGCTTAAGTAAAGGAACAGCTGACCTCTCCCTCCTACCAACACCAATGTTTGCTTTTATTCGTTAAGAAATAGTTACAGCCAGCGGCGGACGCCAAAAGACACCAGCTGTACGAGGCGGGGCAGCAGCGCTCAGAACGTCATGGTGATAGAAAGTTATATCAGATGCTACAACAACTACACCTCTGTAATAAATACACACATGAACTATTACTAACCATTTAGAACTGTTACTAGTCAAACATTTAAAAGCAGATAGATTTTATAAGTGCATTCAATATGGCACTGCATCACTTCTCCAATGAAGGGCTGTTTAGAGCGTTTTCTCCATTTAAAGACACCCTTTAGTCCATTTGACTGTGTTTTGTCCATTGGATGGGCATCTAGAGAGACCCTCATCGTAAGCCAACCCAGCAGTGACAGCATGCCTCTCCCCATCATGTACTTCTGAACTATAGTCGCTCCGTGACAGCAGTAACAGCTGTTACTTAAATAAGCTGAAATGACATTAGAGCCTATTGAACTCATTATTATTGGACTAACTAACGTTTCAGTGCTGAAAAAAGGCCAAAATAGAATAAAAGTAGCTGAAATCATTGCAACCTGTCCATCCTTGCTTCAAATGAAGGTATAGACATGAGACTGGTGGCCAGCAAGCTCTCAAAACAACCCTCATTCATACATGGCAACCCAATCTCAGCTGCACCTGTATTATAATGTAATGGTCTGCTATTTATTCAGGACAGACCCAACAGACACACCAACAGGCCAAGGAAACACTGTGATGTTCTAAGCAGTACAGAGGGAGAACCCTGGTGCAGAAATCTAAATCAACACTGCAAAAAAGAGCAGAAATAAACACGGAATTTGAGGAGAAGATGGTTTAATACCAGTAGAATTATCTGTCCACACAACAAGATGATTTCCCTTTATAGAAATCTTAAAATAAGTTGGTTCCAGTCTAGAAATAATTAAGCTAAGATAAATAAAAAACAATAACTAGTAAATAACTTTTAAAACAAGACGATTCATGTCATGTTTTCAGATCTAAGGTTTTAAATCTTGGTGAGTACAGAACAGTAAACCGGATCAGATCAGATGATCTCTGAAAGAAGTTCGGATGCTGTGTGAAACATAAATGATTGAACTGTTTTAATATCCTTCACACTATCATCTGTCACCAATGAGCCTCTTTACCTGTGGAATGATCCCATCAGGTGTTTTTAATATTCCACAGTGTTCCCAGTCTTTTACTGGTCCTGGTTCAGCTGGTTTGAAATGTGTTGCTGCTATATATTGACAGAAATCCATGAAGTTGATGAGGCTTAAACATTTAATGTATTGTCTTGTACTGCTTTCAATTAGTCAAACAGGATCAGCACATTTTCACATTTTGTTTTATTTAATTTTAAACACAACCAGGGTTTATGCATGTCACACTGTGAAAACTGAAACACAACAGGAACAGCTGACAGTATGATGTCATCCAGAACCAAAACCTGTAGATTCTTTTAAAACGGTGCAAAATAGAAAGTTGGAATTATTCTCTTACGGCTGCATTATGTTGTCAAGTTAGTTAAGCTTCATGACACAATTTATATAGTGTGTGTGTGTGTGTGTGTGTGTGTGTGTCTTTGTGTTCGTGCCAACTATCCAGCCAGTGATCCGTCCAGCTCACCAGGGCCTGAATGTAACCCTGGATTGATGCGTTCCTGAGTGTGAACTCTCCTCCGTTTGGTGCTCACAAACAGAGCAGAGTAAATAAAATAAATGTAGCTGTCGCACTAGAGCACCGCTGGGACAAAGCTGCCCCGTTAGCCTGCTGACAGCCCACACAAAGGCCCCTCCGACCCCACGTGTGGCTATGGAGGCATGGGCTGGTCCCTCACTGCAGACCCCTGCTGCAACCAAGGCCTTTGAGGGCTCAGCCGCCCCCCTGTCCTCGTCCCATTGAGAGGGGCAATTCAGCTCTCTGAGACTGAGGGGGCTGCTGCTGGTGGGGGTGAAAGAGGGAAGGGAGGGGCCTTATGGGAGGTGAGAGGGTGTGAATGTAACAACACTGGGTGAGAATAAAAGAGAGACAAGTTAGGGGGGGGTGTGAAAGAGGAGAGAAAGTAAAGAGGAGTTTGAAGTGCTGTAAATCTAACGAACACATGGAAATGACCGACCACACACACACTCACACACACACACACACACACACACACACACACACACACACACACACACACACACACACACACACACACACACACACAGATGAACACTTGCACCCACCCTTGCTCTCATTACTCACAAACAACACACTCCCTGTCCTTGGAAACCAGACTGGTATGTGTGTTTATACGATCTGTCGGTGCGCTAATGGTAAAAGTTCAATGTTAGAACTCCATTACCCCCCCCCCTGATTAGTCATATCATATGTCATTGTTAGGATAGTTAAACTGTTCTTCACAAAGATAAAAATGTCTTATTTTTTCATTGATTACCTTTTTTTTTATTGTGTACTTTGGGTGAACCTGTCCTTCAAGAGGATTAAGAGTGGCTCAGTGTGCTGGCATGTTTCATGTCACACACACACACACACACACACACACACACACACACACACACACACACACACACACACACACACACACACACACACACACACACTAGTGAAGCGGCAGCTGATTTCTGTTTTCCTAAAACCTGAGACGTGAGAGGAGTTCACCCAAAGTGATGAGGCAGATGAAAAGAGAGCTCAGAGAGGAAAAGATGAAGGGAGAAGAGGAATGAGGAGGCTCCGAACGAGGGAGTCGAGGAGGAGGGGGAGGTGAGTGAAAGTCCATGACGGTACCAGCCGCGGGCCTGATTAATGGACACCTGGGTGTGCAGCGTGGCATGCTGGGTAGAGGCAGGGAGTATGAGGTTACAGTTGAGGTGAGGGGGGGAGAATCAGACGGTGATGAAACACTGGCCTCTGCAGAGAGACACGCTCCACCATGAGGAGAACCTTCAAACACATGCCAGCCCTCCCTGACCTTTAAGAACACGATCCACGGCATCTGGATTTCTGGGTACGACATACGCTCCCTAAAAAGGATACTTCAGGGTCCTCGAGGGAGGTCAGAAATATGAGTTGCACAATTGTTTCATTTCCAAGATGTTTGCATGGTAGTAAAATAAAATAAATTATGGATGATTATGTCTTTACAAAGTTCTCTTCCTCTATATTAATTCATTAATTAATCTTTTCAAATGAATTCTACAAATGGCCACTAATTTTCCAAAACAAACCAGGTTTAAGACTGGTGATTGGTTGGTTTCATGACATATCAGTGGGCCATGAACATCTACGGTATGTGTCCCTTTAAATAAACAGTACAAAGAGGTACTGATATAAAACAACATGGACATCAAACATCTGATGTTTATCTGCAGAAAAAGATTAAGCATTAAATTACATTATAAATCATTATAATTTATTGATACAATTATAAATCCCATTATTAGAGATTATCTGCTTATTGAAAACTGTCAGATGTGACTTAGAGCTACGAGGAGGAGGAGGAGTTAAAGGTTTGTGTTGTCAGAAATAAGCAGATTGGAGGGGATCCTTTCTAACATAGAATATGTGTCACATATTGGAGGGTCCTTGAATGCACCTGTTCGTGTTTTAAAACTGTCTCTCCTTGCAGTTCATCTGTCTCCATCTCAAGATGGATTCAGCAGAAGTTTGGGTTAGGAAATCGAATCTGATCCCATCGTCTTCTTTCACATCGTCTCAGATTCTAATTTACACTCCTGATTACATCTGTACCCTGTATCTGTATCCACCAGCTGTAATCTGTAGCTGTGGTCGTATCAACAGAAGTACAAATAGCTCCAGGTCAGTATTACAGTTCCATTCTGTATCACAGGTACTGAATATGTTGCAGACTGCTGTATCATTATCACATCTGAGGAGTTCAGTGACTAATTTTGACTAAAGCATTTTGCCAACCCATTATTTCATTATTAAGACTACACTCATGATGAAAGGTGATGCTTAGACAATAGAGCCAGTCGATCTATGTTCCAACCGTCACCTATGGTCATGACCTCTGCGTAGCGACCAAAAGAATGAGACGAAGGATGTAAGCGGTCAAAATGAGCTTCGTTCATAAGGAGGCTGAGCAGTCTTAGGGTGAGGAGCTCACTGCTCCTCCGACTCCAAAGGAGACAGCTGACATGGTTCGGACATCCGAAGGGAAGTCCAACGAGGAGGAAACCCCGGGATCACATATCTCATCTAGCCTTAGGATCCCCCAGGATGAACTGGGGATCCATCCATCCATTTTCTTCAGCTTATCTGTGATCAGGTCATGATGGCAACAGGCTAAGAAGGATATTCCAGACGTCCCTCTCCCCAGCAACCCTTCCCAGCTCCTCCTGAGGGATCCCAGGGTGTTCCCAGGCCAGATGAGATATGTAACCCCCCCCCCCCCCCCCCCAGAGAGTTCTGGATCTACTCCCAGGTGGATGGGAGTAGATCAGATGCCAGAACCATTTTAATCAGATGCCAGAACCACCTCGACTGGCTCCTTTCGACACGAAGGAGCAGCAGCTCTACTCCAAAAATCTCAGCAAGTCAACTCTCATGTCATGAAGTGAAACCAATGGATACTTAGAAATAAAAAATCTTCTAAAAACATCCTTGAAGCTGGTTTGTAATAAAATTCTGTAGTCCTGACGTTGGAATAATGTCCTTGAAATGTTGTCAGAACATTTCTATTTTTCACCTAAAATAACTCCCCCCACCCTCTAATTCATATATCCTCATCCAGCTGGATGGAAAGCCTCCCTGAGTGGGAGACCGTGGCTCAAGGCCGTCTCCTGCCACCACACCCTCCTTGGGAACTGGGATGTTGATAAAGGTTTTTTTTTTTCCAATCTATTGTTCTCTGTTCTCTCCCATGTAGGAAAGCCAACGCAGACACCAGATGAGTGTGCCAAGCAGGCAGCGTCTCCCCGGGGTTCCTGGCCTGTCCGCTGGTGTCCGGACAGGCCAGGAACCCCGACCTCCTGTTATCTTGTAGGAAACGGACAAGTCGTGAACCAGAAATGCACAAGACAGGGGTGAGGAAGTCCTGGAGAGGACTGATAACTGAAGATGCTGCCTCCCTCCTACAGTCCAGAGCCCAAAGGATTCATCACTGAAATCACTTTCAGTCATTTCAGCTGCACGTTTCAGGCTTTGATTTGAACATAAACTTTTCTGAACTCTGTGTCAGTTGTGACATATCACTTTCACTAACGCCTCACCAGCATCTTCCAATGCTAAAGCTGATAAAGTGAACTGACGTGTTAAAAAAGAATGGAATGCAAAGAGAGGACATAAGGAGGATGTTTTCATCTGCGTTTGTTTCTTGGTTGGCTTTTTTTTTAGCAGGAGTACATAAAAACTACTGAACACGTTTCCACTAAAACTCAGTGGAAGGACGGGGCATGGGATGAGAAAGGTGGTGCAGATCTGAAAGGAGGAGGGACCCAGGATCGGTGTCTATGAAACGTTAAGGGTGTGGGTGCCGTGGGCCAGGAAAGCTAAACAGAAGTGTGGAGGATTGTTCGGCCTTGGCGTAGATATGTGCCATTCTACTTTGTATTCAAACAATTGCTATTGTGAAGCGTGCTAGAAGGCCACCACGGCCCCAGACAGGCCCATTCTCAACAATGTTGTCTCTAGAACATATCCAACAACCACAAAATGGTTCCAGTCCTCTATTAATGCAGTTTTGAACACAAGTGATCTAATACCACCCAACAATAATATGTAAAGGAATATAATTCATATGAATCCTAAAATACATTCTAATGTTTTACAGCTGCTTCTGTTCTAATGTGTGGGAGAAATGCTTCTTCGTAGCAACAGACCCATAATTAGCTTCACTGATTATTGGATTTAATATTGACATTTTTCTGATCATCAGAAACGTACATATAAATAAATAAAAGCACGACCCTGGCTCTGATGCAGCATCCTCTCTGTGGGCGAGTGCCTGAGGTTCCTGTTTTTACATGCGGTGTGTTCAAGTGTAACCTTTTGGGTTCGTGACAGATGACGTGAGGTGACACGTGAATCTGTAAAATAACTAGGAAGTAGCTGTTAGCAACTAAAAATAGCTAAAAGTAAAGTAAAAAAACAAAAAAAAAACATAAATTTAACCATGCAAAAAAAAAGCACAAGTACATCTAAATAGTACTTAAGTAAAATTAGCTTTCTTATTAATAAAAATAAAAATAAATTTTTGATGAGTAATATTTTAGATTTTTTTCTTGGTTATTCTGAACTGGTCGGTTGATCCCTGCTTTTTGGGTCAGTGTGCATCACGGAATGAGTCTGAGTACAAAGTATGACCAGCATACAGACCAGTGCTGTTGCTTGGGGCTTGGTGACATCATAAAAATAGTCCATTAAATAAATTAGAAGTGATGTGATGTATAAATATGTATGTGTTTATTGTTTCTATGTCTTTGTGCCAAACTACGCTAAATAGCTTTAGCATTTATCATACAGACCGGAGAGGTCGACTTTCCATCTAAGTCTGAGTGAGAATTCAAAGTGCATGTATGTCCCCAATATGCCCAACAATTAATTTAAATAATATTAAGGAGATGTAAGGTTACTCGTGTTGAAAAGTACTCAAGTAAAAGTAAAAGTGGCCAAGAAGAAGCAGATAATCATAAAGGCTCCTCTTTCAGGCTCACAAAATGACTTTACACCTGAACATGACCAAACACACTGTTCACACTGAGGCCTCCACCCCTCTGGTGATAACAGGGGTTAAACACACACACAGATGCACGTTCACACGCAAACTAACGTGTCAGGCTTCTTGTTTTTAGACAACCTGCTGACAGTCTTCAGATTTTAGGGACGTGTCACATGTTTTTTTTTCACGCAAAAAATAAAATCCTCCCATAGGAATCCATCCATCCACCATAGTGGTGAGAAAGCGGCAGGTGCATAATTAAAGGATAACACTCTCCTCGCCTCTCAGGGGGGGAGGTCGGGGGGGAGACACTTCATTATTCAGGCTCCGTCTGTCCTCAGACACAGATCAGGACTTTGTGTGTGTGTTTGGAGGAAGTGCTTCACTTTGGAGGGGCAGATGTTTCATACACATTTCATACAGGACAACAGTAAATGTATGCTTCGCACATACAGGACAACAGAAACAGAGAGAAGAGAAGGTAGAGCTGGAGCTTGTCCACAAATTGAATAAAACCATCTGATTTTTGAGAATTAAACACCCCTCACACACATCTTTTATTATTCTAACCTTTATCCTCATGTTTCATGTCATGTACAAAATGTAGGTTCAACTGTGTGCAGAAGAGTTTTATAATTCTTATCATATATGCATATGTATGAGGGAACACACACTGTAGCTACATATCCAGATTCTAGGCTACGTTTTACACTGAAGGACACTTTGCAGATCTTTTACATAGGCAATAACATCAGGACTGTGCTGGTAAATAAAAAAACGGAATAATTGGTGCGATTATGCATTTAGTCAAAAACATCAGTGAAGTGTTTTGCTCCTGAAGTCACACTTTAGTTAGAATCTATTCAAATAAGGTATCATTTTGCAGTTCAACCTAAAAGAAAGGCTTCTAATCAATGTGAATTAGATAAATGTACACTCTATTCAGGGATGGAATATAACAGATTCATTCTTTCTTGCACACCTACATCTTACTACTGAGTGCCTTTGGCAGCTATAGTTACTAGATACTGTGCTAACTGGACATATTATGACATATTATGACATATTATGACAAAGCTCTAGATTTATTCAGTGGTTCCTAACCAGCGTCACCAGTCCATTAAAAAGAAGACAGATTATTGCACAAAATGATGCTAATTTTACTCTTGTTTTGCTCTGCAGACTGAACTAATTCAAGCAACCTGCTCACAAACTCTGTCGGGTCACAAACTGACAGCTCATAAAAGAACGACCACTGAATAGACAGCAGCTGCACCTCCACCAGCTACAACATGCTTACACTAATAATAATAAAATAACTCAGCCGGCCGTTTAAGGACATTTACTCAAGTGTATTTAAGCACCATTTAATTTATTCACACTTTATTTCGATTTCACACTCTTTCATTCTTACACTTAACAACATTTACAGAGATATCTTGCATTTTTTTTAACCCACCACATTAATTCATCAGCTGAATTTTGACATTAAAAACTACAATGATAGAACACATAGCTCTGCAAATACTGAACAATCTGACACATGCACTGTGCTGTATGTTTAGCTAGCTGCCCCACCCCTTCACAAAGGTTCAGGGAGATCATTGCAATGTTGGAAAATACCCCGTCTCACACTGTTAAAGAGAATTATGAAACATTTCCTACTGTAGATCCGCCTCTTAATCCAGATCCACATGGAAATTTAATATTGATTTAATCTTTCCTGTCCTATTCCTTAAGTCCTTTTAAAAAAAATCCATCCAGTATAGTTTGCTAATAAACCAACCAACCAACAAACAATGTTAAAAAGTGTAATAAAGATCCTGATCCAGATTCACACCAACAAAGTGGGACAGCTCTAAATATGTTTCTGTTATGCTGGTTCTATAACAGCAAAGATACTTTATGCACATTTGTTTGAACCATTATGAATCAGTATCATCTTAACAATGGTGGTTGTTGCACTTTTCTAGCTCAGTTAGTTACACTGCATTGATTCAGACAACATGATCTATGTCTGACAATATATTTCAGTTTTCCATCTTCCCATTATGATCTGGGTCCTCTTCAAATTGTGCATGATTATAGTCCATAAGAGGTTACATGAGTATGTTTTTTTTATTGTGATTCGAATATTACGTCAAGATATTTAAAAACTGTTGGAATATGTGTTAAATAATAAATAGATAAATAATATTTATAACATTTCAAGTAATCCTGCCAACAAACAAACAAACAAACCAATGAATAAAAACCTACTATATATGATCGCTTTATAAAACACAACACATTGGTATAGATTAAGTTCCAAACTGTAAAAAAAAAGAAGCTAAAATGCAAGAAAAAAATCACTGATTTTGGGGCAAAATGTCTTAATACTGGTGAAATGATTTGTCCATGCAGCGAGACAATTTCACTTGTCAAGAAATCTTTAAATAATTTGGTTACATTCTAGAAATAAGTATGCGAGATTTTGAAAAAACAACAACTAGTAAATAACTGTTAAACAAAATAATTAAACTCGTGTTTCCACATCTAAGATTTTAAATCTTGGCAAGTACAGATTAATTTACAGTATAAAGTATTTAAAATGAGCTTCACCAGCTGCTACAACATTAAAATGCTGCAAGCACACTGATGTGTCATTGTAAAAATATCCATCCATCTGTTTTCTTTGAGTAACTAGAACATCCTGCATCCTGCATCTTTCTTCTCTAGAACTTTTACTTGTAAAATAGAGTTTCTACAAATGTATTTAGGTAGAAAAAGTTATCTGTGAGCACCTGTTGCTGCATCTCATGCTCACATCGTCTCGGCTTGTCTTAAAAGCATCGGTGGAGCCCTGCAGCTTGAACATGATGCTGCTGCTCAAAGACACTGTTACTGTTTGGTCTGACTGTCATTTATCAGGCGCAAAATCCACACACCAATCAGACAAAACCACACTCCAGCAGGATTAGAGCACACAGACAGTTTGCACCATGCATACATGCACCGAGAATGAAACTGTACTCACTGAGAGAAAGCAGCAGCCACGTGATCCTCACAGTCGCTCTCATCCTGTTTCTTCTCCCAGATGTACTTATCCTTCATGCAGCACTGCACTACAATCCCTCCGGCTTACTCTGGAGACGTTTTAGGGATGATAAATCCCAGACTGGTCTCTGTCACGCCTTTCTCCTTGAATTTGTATCTCAACTAAATGATCTCGCCCAGCGTATTGTTTCTCTTTTTTCTTCTCCTTTTAAACTGAAAGCCAAGAATGCTTTTGTGTGTCTGCTGCTTCTTTCTCTCCTCTCTCTCTGCAGAGTTGGGGATTTTTTTGGGGGGGGATGAGTGTTTCTGCGGTCTCCTTGGCGGTGCTGTTGTTACTCAGTGTCTCTCTTCCCCTCTCTCTCTCTCTCTCTCTGTGTGTCTCCCACAGTGGCTTGCTGCTGTATTGTGCTCAGGCAGTCTTCAGCTGTAGCAGACCAGGAGCTCTGCCCATTCCCTTTGACTGTGCCTGCCTCCCTTATCAGGAGGAACCAGGGGCAGACCCAGTCCAGTCCAATCCCAGAGCTCTGGACTCTCTGCTCCAGGGACATTTTGAATAACAAAGGAAGCTGTGAGACAATGTGTTCCCCAGGATTTGATGCTTTCCTAAAATGGTACATGACTCAAGGATGTGTGGTTAAGTCCCATCAGTTCTGATGTTGTTTGATCACAGGAAGAGCCTGTTTAGACTGACAGAGCGTTTTCTGTCAGTCTTTTCATTCTTTTCGTGTTAGCTTCTCCGAACATCTTCACTCAGACACAGGCAGAGGTGAAACATGAGGCTGCTTCAAAAATGAGGACCTTGTTATCTGGGACTGATGAGACTTTTCTCTAGTGCCTTTTGATTGGTCAGCAGACTTGACAGATGTTTAAAGGAATTGTTGTCCCCCCCCCCCCAGAAAAAAAGTCAGTCATGCATTCAGTCATCTCCTCATTCTGATGGAATGTTTGGTGAAGTTTGTTCTACAAAACATTTCTGGAGCTTCACAGCATTCTTAAAAACACCTGAAGAAGATGGGGACTTGTTTTAAAAGGTAAAACAACAATGGAAAAGCAAACCTAAAAATGACCCCATGCTGCTAGCATGGCATAATCAAAGTCTGCAGAAGCCCCGACATCCCAAACTATGAATGCTGCATCACTGTTCTGCTGTGAAGCTGCACAGATACTTTGTGGACTGAGACACGTTACACAGCGATAGAACCTTAGCATCATAAATTACACCAGAAATGCATCCGTAAAAATGCAGCCATTTCTCTGTATTAATGACTGAATGATCATGTGAAGGTTTCCCCTAGTCTACCATTCTGTTTGTAATATTCATGGATAAGATCTCAAAATGTATTCGAGGTAAGGAGAGTGTTCCATTTGAGGAACTTAGAATTGTGTCTCTGCTCTTTGCTGATGATGTGGTTCTATTGCCTTCAGTCCATGACCTTCATCATGCACTGAAGCAGTTTGCAGCCGAGTGTAAAGCCGGTGGTATGAGAGTCAGCACCTCCTAATCCGAGGCCATGGTTCTGTGCTGGAAACCAGTGGACTGCTCCCTCCAGGTTGAGGTTGAGTTGCTTCCTCAAGGAAGGAGTTTGAGTATCTTGGGGTCACGAGTGATGGGAAAATAGACCATGAGATGGACATGAGATTTGGTGCGGCATCAGCGGTATTTCAGGCATTTGTATCGGCCCATCATGGTGAAGAGAAACCTGAGCTCAAAGGCAAAGCTCTCGATTTACCAGTCAATCCACGTTCCAACCCTCACCTATGATCATGACTGACTAAAAGAATGAGATGGTAGATACAAGCAGCCAAAATCATCTCTGTAGGGTAGCTGGGATCAGGATTTAGGAGCTCGGACATCCAAAGTTTGGCCGCTGCTCCTTTGTGTCAGAAGGATCCAGTTGAGGTGGTTCAGACATCTGATTAGGATGCCTCCAGGGCGCCTCCCTTTGGAGATTTTCCAGGCAAGTCCAACCGGCAGGAGACCCCAGGGTAGACCCAGAACTCTCTGGACTACATATCTCATCTGAACACCCTGGGATCCCCAGGATGAGCTGGAAGGATGGATGGATGGATGGACGGATGGATGGATGGATGGACGGATGGATGGATCGACGGATGGATTTCTTTCTTTCTTTCTTTCTTTCTAAATAATAAATATTCAACACAAAACAAAAAGGCCTGTTCCTGTCCTTTTTTCTGCTTTAGTCCTATGATAATCTGTCGCACAAGACAGAGCAAAAAAATAATTTGAAATACTTTATTTTGAAATCATCATTCATGCAAATTTAAGAGAAACTATAATGAACCCATCCTATTTGTGCCTTGAGTTTTAAATGATGAAAAATCACTTGTTCCCTTCCATTAGCCTGCAGTGACATTTTAATTTACTCTAGGAATGAGCACATTGGTCCAGCTGGCTCTGTGTTTGATTTTTGGATTACAGGCAGGCAGTTTTGGCCAGATTGCTGCCCTGCAGGAACCAGAGTTTACTCCACTGCTTGTAGCCATGGCGACGGACGTTCACAAACATCCCAGGAATTGCTTTCAGGGCATTTTTACTATGCCTCCATTCACTTAGCTCCAAATCTCCCTTGACTGACGGGTCACGACTGGATTTAATCCGGATCCTGCTCTGAATACAAAATGCAGCAACAACAAGCATGCCGATCTTGTAAAAAAGACTTCGTAATCGTCCAACTGCTACGGAGCTTTTGGGGACATGGGGCAAGCTCCACTGGCTGTTGATGGGAAGTCTGGTAAAAGAAGTGTAGAGATAAGATCAGGGGTGTGGAGGCTGTCCTGGGTGTTTCCTTCCACTGGAACATTTAGGAGTCATTAATAAAAAGCTCAGAGACTGAGCTTCAAAGACTGAACCAACATCAGGAGCCACGCTTGAACTACAGGGCTATTAAACGTACAGAGTGACCTCATGATCGCTGTGTAATGGTTTGTGTTTGGGATCATTCATAGACTCACACACTGCAGACGGGTTTCTCCTATGGCCTGTTTGAGGGTTAGCCTGTGTTTGTTCATCAGTACATATCTGAGTGTGTGCAGGCATTTGTTGTATGTGTGAGATTTCTAAGTCATTTTTCCTTTCTTGGATAGGACAGCTTGAATTATTTGACAGAAAATTGGGAGTGAGAGTGAGGGGTAGACATGCAGTAAAGGGCTGTGAGCAGGAGTCGAACCCATGGCCGGCGCAGGAGGGCTGCAGCCTCCAAACATGGGGCACGCGCTTAAACCACTGCACTATCTGCACCGCAGGTATTTTCACTTACTGACAGAGACAACAGCTCAAAATAGCACTGATAGTCATGTGGGTGTGACAGTGGCTAATGCATCTATCAGAGGTGGGAACCAAACAGTCTGTTTTTCAGCTTATTGTTTGAGCAGAGGTGGAGCAAGGCTGTCTGAGGGGCAGGGGCAAAGAATGAATGAAAAAGGCACCAGCTGTATGCAGCAAGTAAAAAGTCATGATGCATTTATCGTGAAATAATTACAAACCCTGATTAAAACAATTTTATTATGTGTATAGAACTATTTATCCTTTTAGAGGCACATGGAGCCCACGTAATTTTCTAGCATGTAGGGAACTTTGTCATTGTAGGATATTGTGTCATACTGTGTCATTTCTCCACTGGCAGGCCATCATAAAGGGCAGTTCCTCCCGTTTCCTCCATTTTAAAGGCACACATTACCACACTTTGACCATTAGAAGAGCACCTAAGGGGGCACCATCAAGTTTGATCTACCATAGAGGCACTTTTGCACCATTTTTAAAACATGGGGGCACCAGTGGGTTTAATTAACTGTTTTAATTCACTTTCACCAGCTTGAAGAACTAGACATTTTTCTCCAGAGTAGGCAGAAACCAAAGCATCATATCTCCATCTTCCATACTAACGTATTTATTTGGGCAGTGACTTATTCCCAGTCCAAATGGGACAATCCATGGTCTCATCCTCAATATGCAAACCACCCCACAATGCACCAGGGATCCCAAACTTGATGGCGATGAAAGCAACAGAATCAGACTATCTGCAGCTCAGGGGCGGATCCAGGGGAGGGGCCAGTCACTGTCTTTTTTTTATGTTTGTTTCCAACTTGAATACTTGACTGTGTCAAGTTTTTCTTCTCTTAACTGTTGTGTATACCGTAATATAGTATATAAGTATTTTCTTTAATGTAAAAAATATGTTTTAAATTATTTTATGTATTACATAATTGGAAAAAAGTGTCTAAAGTTTTATATTTATTTATGCATTCTAGTTTAAAATTCAATAATTGCTAAACTTTTTTGATGAACACAATATGCCTGAAAAAGGCACAATTTGTATAATATATTCAATTATGTGTGTCTTTACTAAAAGCTATGGAGCCAACAGCAAACAATGAATGACTGGTGAAATATTCTGTGTAAACATCTTACTGAATAAGGAAATGTGCATGAATGTTGGACGTATAGTTGGCCCCTCTATAGACTCTGACTGAGAAAAATTCTAGATCCGCCACTGCTGCAGCTGCAGAGTGTGGGTCCTGATCAAACACCATCCTGGCTGTGGTAACTCTGGTTACCAAAGGATGGGATGACTTGAAGAGGTTCAACGTTGTTAATATTTAGTTCACCATTTTGAGCCTGATTCAGCCAGCATGCATTAAAGCAGTGGGTTAACATAACTGGGGTTGTTAATTATCTTCTGGTAAAACACATTAGGATATGTTTACGTCAGACTGGAACTGATGAATGTCTGCATGGTTTCCAAACATCCTGATTCTTGCAGCTGGTCAGAGGGATGTCATGTTAGTGCTTAAAGAGTGGTCTGATCCTGGAGCTCCACACAGATTTCACTCTTCATTACCTCCACGAGGCCGACATGATGCACTTCATCAGACCAGCTGGATCCAGGGCAGACGGGTGAACTGAGATCAGTGATAAAACGACAGATGAGGGAGAAAGAGAGGGAAGGATGTGTCACAGAGCTTCCTGAGTTTGTCTCTCGTTACATCTGCCTTTCAGCTGCGTCTCACAAGTAGGAAGGATGTTCTTCACCCACTTTGATGTCGACTGCTGCCACTAATAGACTGCTGATCACCACCACTCTGTGCCTGAGGCTGGAGGTCGAATGAATAAATGCAAATAAATATGCTGATCTGCATATTTTGTGCAGAGTTCATTAAAATTCTATGTTTTGATCACAGCTTTGTTTTTGCTGTGATCTATTGTCCACTAATGCTAAATGGAGGAACCGGCACTGCCAACACCCCCAACCCAGCTGTGACCTACTGGATTCACATGCTGCTGCAACCAGAGTTGGAGGAGGTTATGTGATCGGTGCCACGTGTGCCGTTTGCTCAGATGTCTATGTGTGTGTGCATGAAGTTATTTGTTATTTTCTTAATAAATGATGACATTTGATTGATGGGTTTCTTTGCCTGGACCCCCAGAGTCTATGATCCCCACTGGGTCCCTCCAAACCTGTTCAAAAACTGCTTGACAGAATTCAATGAGATTTCACATGTCCTTTGTAGGGATCCTGCATCCCATGACTGATTTTTGGAATATTTGAACTCAGGCGATTTTCATGTCATTCTGCTATTATTGTGCTATGACAGAGGTGGTCTCTGAAAATGGTTGCCAAATAGTAAATAGTACTATCAGCAGCTGCATCCTTTGAAGGACGCGTTCTACCAAGACCAGACCACACCGAGCACTGTTTAATGAGATGGTCTGGTCTACGGCCAGATCCACCAGCTCTTCCAGGCCTTGCCCTCGCATCACAAAGCGCTGTGCGTGTCGAATAGCGACACAAACAGCTGGAGATGATTAGTTAAAAGCTGTGTATTAGAAGTAGTCATAGTAAAAGCCGTGGTGTTGTTGTAATAACAGCACAAATGTCTGTTGTAGTAAAAGCTGTGGTAGTAGTAGTAGTAATAGTAAAGTTTGTGGTTGATATTGTGTGTAATGATACAGGTTATGGTCCATCCACATCAGCAGGAGCGAGGGCATCTGTGTCCTTGGACACATTGTGTCCAGGTCTTCCATTTTGGGAATATTTTAGCTCTTTTCCAAAGTCCTGGTAATTCTGATCAGCTTTATTAAAACACAAATCGAAAATTTCTTATCTTAACACAGCCGGTCTTCAGTTTTCCCTAAATAAAACAAAACATGGAAATAAAACATTCTTCATGTTTTTTTGAAGGTGGAATCTCCATGCTAACAGCAGTGGATGTCAGAAGTGGCTGATGTCTGACGCATCCGTCGCCCTGATACAAATGTGTGTGGTGTGTTCACTGCTGGCACCGGGCCTTGCCCTCTCATGTCTGGTGTTTGGATTCCTCAGCCGTGAGCTCAGCCGCTCTGCGCTGGCCAGCGCTCCGGAGGTTTTGTCCTCTCTTTGGGGCTGGACCTGCTCTCCCTCCCTCGCCTCATTAACCTGCTTCAATGAGGCGGGCATGCTAGGAATGAGAGTGCATTCTTCCTTATACCCCCCCAACTCCCCACCAGTAACCTCCTCAACACCTTCTGGGTCTCCTTTAAACACTCACTGCCCCCCCCACCGCTGTCTTCTCTCCTCACTCACACACTCCTCCACCTCTCAAATAGCATCCTCCCTGCACATCTCCTCTTCCCCCCCAGTGGTTCCCCTCCTCACTAGCCTGAAACCTCCCGTCTCGGTGCTCCTCGCTGCTCCTTTTCTAAACACAGCTTTCTAAAATTCTCTGTAGACATGGTACCAAGAGCAGGAGATAAGACTCTAATCCTCCCCATGATTTAGTGGGTTTCTGTATCAGCTCTGACCAGATTTATTGTGGAAACATCTGTGCAGAAGAGAGAAAACGACACGTACCCACATTTTGTGGTGCTTCACAAAATGTCATCATTTATTTTGGAACACAAAAATTACAGGGCGGCACGGTGGCGTGTTGGGTCAGCTGTGAGTGCTGTTGCCTCACAGCAAGAAGGTCCTGGGTTCAAATCCCACTGTGGGCCTGGGACTTTTCTGTGTGGGGTTTGCATGTTCTCCCTGTGTCTGTGTGGGTTCTCTACGGGTTCTCCGGCTTCCTCCCACCACCAAAAACATGTAATATAGGTGAATTGATGACTCTAAACTGACCGTAGGTGTGAATGTGAGTCTGAATGGTTGTTTGTCCTTCTATGTGACCCTGTGATGAACTGGCGACTTGTCCAGGGTGAACCCCGCCTCTCGCCCAAAGTCAGCTGGGATAGGCTCCAGCCCCCCGCGACCCTATACAGGATAAGCATTTACAGAAAACGAATGAATGAATGAACAACTAACACCACACACACATCTGAATATAAACAAAGGAGGTGCAACATGTAAACATGTGTCATAATTAATGATATCCAGCTGTCATGCATGTAGCTAGAAGGGGCCCCACTTATGTGGGTGCACTGTATGGTGCCTTCATGGGAGGCTTAAGGGGGATTTTATACATGTCATTGCAAAATGTATCCATTTAAGTGGTTATTTGCCCCCCACCCCCTTCCTAAATTTCTTTGTGAGGGCCAAAACATTTGCCTGGTTTGCCCCTCCTGACAGTTTGCCCCTGTCTCTGAGTAACATGGTTAGTAAACAGGTCTTTAACATGGTAAACTGCAGTCTAGAAATAATTAGGGTAAAGAAGGTAAAACCAAGAGAACTGCAGTATAAAACCAGAAAGCAAGACTTTTCTCTATCTAAAGTAAAATATGAAGACGTATTTAAATATATGCATGTTTAGAATTTTAAATTGAATGGCTGTTCTTTATGTTTTGTATGGATACTTGTTTTATATGTAAATAATTCTATTTTATTCTATATTATTTTATTTCATTGACATGTGGGTTTGATCTATGTTTGGATGCAGTTAGTTTGAACTGAATGATCCACTGATCCATTTATTTAATCATTCATTTCTTTGAAATGTAAAGGGGCCCTAAGGGGACATGCTGTTCTTTCTTTCTTCCTTCCTTCGTTCCTTCCTTCCTTCCTTCTGTTTCCTAGGATACTGTATGCCACCTTTCCAGACACATTTCGGACTGATTGTGAGCGGTCATTCCAGGACACATGATTTTCTGATAGCTGCTGACGGGGAGGTCATGGAGAGATGTGGTCTCAGCTGCATGTCTCAATCATACACTTTCCAGGGACACAACGGTGGCTTGGTATGGATGTTTGCTTCCTGAAGCAGTAAACAATATTCAGTGAGAGCTCTTTCAGAGCTGGTTAGTGGAGAAACATACGCTGAAACCCCCACATGTATATGAGGTATAATATACTATATATCCACTCTTTACTAAGTATCAAACAAGAACAGCATAAATAGCTCAATTTAACAGATTTAATTTTTTTCACATTCAACACAAAACTCTACTCAGGTATTTCCTGTCCCAGCTTCTAAAATCTTTCATTCACATTCAGATCTGTTACATGAATGCTCTTAACAGTTGTGACAATAACACACACCAGAATAGATTCACATGTATTGTTTATTGTTCTGCAGGTTTCCTGTTCAATGTTGGGTAACTGAGGTTTTTTGCCCTTATGAAAATCAATGTTTAATGACAGTTGAAACAACCACTGTGGTTTTACATACTGGGTTAATAGATACTGTAGTGTGTTGAGGATGGGTGGGTGGAGTTTCCCAGCATACCTTCAGACAATGTGTTTGAGGCCTTAAGCCTAAAGTAACCTGTGTTTAAATGTGATCTGAATAATTATCAGTGAAGCAGTAATGAGTTCTTTACAAATATTTCAATAGAAAATGGTTACTTTTACAACACCATTGCATAATGAGTTCAGTCTGTCACACAGTTAGTCACGTTATGCCTGGGTGATAAAATAAAGTCGTGTGATGTATTGTAATAACAAACACTGCAGAGTAAAAAGCAAATCATTTTGTCAAATTCATGCAATAAGAAATTTCAGCATGTTACCAATCTGTCAAAATATGTATAAATACCATTTCTCCATCTCGTGTGAACATTGAACCTGTGCTTATGATCATGTTTCTCTCTCTGCAGCTCCTGATTCTGGGCAGCAGCTGCATGTTTGGATCATGTCTAGCTGTAATATTTAATAGGGTATTAAACAAGGTGAGAATCTCAGTTCTTTCGTCAGGTCTTCCATGTTTGCTGCTCTGTTTTCCAAAGCATGCCTAGTGTGGGAGGAGGCCTGACATGAGAGTGATGATAAGAAGCAGAACACTCGCACCTTGTTATCAGAAGCCTGGTACCAAGTGGAGCTGCATCTGGAGCTTTAAAAACAGTGTGTGTTCATGTGTGTGTGTTTCTGAAAGAGCTTTTGGTTTGGTTTGGTCAGGAGGTCCAACGACGAGTAAAAACTTCTTTCCTCTGCTTTGACTGAGAGAAGCTTTGTTGTTGACGCTCCTTCCTTCAGTTCCCCTCCTCACGCAATTATCTTCCCCTTTCAGAATGGATGGGGAGGGGGAGGGGTCAGAGGTTACAGGGAGGAAGGAGGTGATGTAGGATAACCTAAGAAAGGAGTGGAAGGATGGAGGATGGTGTGTGCGCCCTGGAGGAACATTCTCCAGACGCGATGCCTGAGAGGAAGCTATCGGGTTGAGGAGCCTCAGAGAATCAGTGACAGCAGGGGTCGAGCTTTTCGGACAGATACCTCTATCTGTGTGTGATAGGACACACTGAGCACAGGTTTATCTGGAGGTGCTACTGCATGGCCACATCGCTGACTGACACCACAAACGGTCATCCAGATCCACAATGCAACATTTCCTGATGAAAAAGGCTGTTTTCACCTCAGGTGTCCTCTGGAAAACATCAGCAACAATATAAACTGAACAGGTACATTGATTTAATGTCAAAGGTTTTTCCTTTACTCTGTCTTTTCAGTGTCTCTTAAAAAGTTCAGTTTTTTGTATTAGTACTTTTAGAACATTAAAGACTTTTCATGAAACACAACCAACAAAAACTGATTTCCGCCTCTTCTCACCAACTTTGTTTAAATTCAGGGAATCACAAAGTCCTCCTGAGCAGATAACGTTTCTCAGTTGCAGTGTTGTGCAGGAGCGGCGCCACAAGTAGCATTGGTACTGATTTAACTGCATTAGTCAGTAGCATGGTGGTAGCGTCACTAGCCTCTTTCAGACAGGCATTGTGCAACAGCGTCGAAACAAATTCTCTTCTCTGTGACCCCTTTGGTTTGTTCACACAGGACCAGCCAAGGCGTCACAACGTACCTCGGTGTGTGTGTTCAGTGTATGCCAGCGTTCCACAACATTAAGAGGTGTGACATACAACACAACAGTGAGCATAAAAGCTGATGTATTTCATTATCTCCCCAGATTAGCAGTTCATCTCCTGTGCTTGTTCTTCAAATAACGGACTTCCTGTTGCAACAGCATAGTTAAATCCCCCGGGGTCGGTCTCACACATGCCGGGTGTGTGTGTCATGCCAGGTGTGTGTGTCATGCCGGGTGTGTGCCGAGTGTGTGTGTATGTATGCCGTTCATACAGACGTCTGTTTTGGCGCTGTTACTACCTCAGCAGGCGTCACAGAGGTGGAACAAACTGACACCCCATTACGCCTTCATTGCGTTCAGACAGAGGCCTGGAATGAAAATGCCGCCTGAATGGGGCCAATCTTTTATGAATCAAATCATTTTTCAGTAGCTTAGCTCTTTTATTGATTAAGCAGTGTGATGGTGTCCACACAAGCTTCATCTCTCCCAACTATCTGTGAAGGTTAAGTGCCAAAAAGGCTGCAATATGAAATAAACCCACAGATGGATGCAGCCCCATTATATTAGGTTTAACGACAAAATCTACTATTTACCAGCTGTTTGCAATAATTACACAAGTTTAACAGTTTAAATAGCTCAATGCAGCAGATGTTATTTCCACATTCAACACAAAAGTCTACATTTACTGACTACTACAGTCTCTAAATGATCAAACCGCCTGAATATCACCCCTCATAAGAGACACATGTACAGATCAGATGCTGGTAAAACACTGCGCCAACCTTCATAGACTGACTTGAGCAGTAAAGTCCCAAAGTTTTTTCTGTTAAAGCCTAAATTTACACATTACATTTTACTATATATTAGTAATATGGCTAAATCAATAGAACTGTCCGAAACATTAATAGAAGATATTATTGCCATGCACAAGCAAGGAAAAGGATCCATAAAGCACTGAAAGTTTCCAAAGATGAAGTTGGACGTTCCCAAGTTCAAAACTTAAGTTAGAATAACTACACTGCCTGGGAGTGGCACAAAGAGGAAGTTATCAACGGCAGCCACCAGATTCCTGAGGAGATAGATGGACAAAGCATCTAGGTGAGACACAGAGATGGGATGCTGTTCTGTGGAGTGATGAAACCAAAGCAGTATGTCTGGAAGATGATTTGAAGAAACGCTGGCCAGAACCTGGTGTCGATGCATCATGTTTGCAGCCGGTCAGAGCAGCTAAAGGGTGCATAAAAGGAGCATTTTGTGTTATATTTGAGAACACACACGTAATATCTGTTGTATTAAGTTATTTTACTGTTTGTGTTTGATTTGGCTCCTGCAAACAGCTGATCAATCTGGAGAATAAAATGTGAGAATATTTCAACTTTTGTGCTCGTCTAAAAACTGCTAGAAAAGCTTGATGTGAGGCACAAGAGAGGCGTGCACACCTGGCATGTCATGTCACATGAAAACAGTGCTAGTGTGTTTTGCTTTCATTTCTAGCAACATGTCTCTGTATGATCGGCCTCTTATGTGCATCTAAGAGTGAAGAAGATACTTTGAGCAATCCATGAGTTTTCTTTAGTCAACCTGTCAACCTAACAATGTCCATATTAAATCAATTATATTTGCTTTGGAGCGTCATCTTCACCTGGACTGAATGTTTAAACAATAACTGTGGAGGAACTGCAAACATTTGCTCAGCACAATCGTGCTCCTTAGGGGAAAACCACTATTAAATTCAATAACCCCATGGTCTTTCCTCTTGTAACAGCCTCAAGACAAACTTCACTTTAAGTCCCACTGATGGTAAGAAGAACCAAACCATCAGCATCTCGCCCTGCAACTTTTAGCTCTCCCCCAAAATGTGAGGTAATTAGTCTTAAGGAAAGACAGTAAGCTTGGACTTTCAGTTTTAGGTGTGCGTTAGCTGTTATTTATAGTGTCTTAAATATAACAATGGGATGGGTGGATGGGCAGGAAGACAAATTTGTACACCTACAGAAAAGGAGGAAAAGGAAAGGGAGGAGGCTGGGTTGATTCTTTGAAGGGAGTAGCTCCTGGACAGAAGATCGATGTGCAGCCAGTTTATTGTGAGTGTGTGTCGATTTGTCTGTCCATCAAGCAATGTATGAGCCCACAAGCAGACACCACAGTGTGCTGTTTATTCACGTAGTCGGGGGCGGCTCAGGAAACAGCCAACAGGAGCTTCCCGCGGAAAAAGGCTCTGGGCGATCCCCGATGTTCTATAGTAGGAAATGAGCCATGTGGGCGTGGGCCTGACGGAGACCACTTCCAGCCCAAGGGCCCTGAGGTGGGGCCACTTACAGGAAATATGACATTTTACATTAACATTACATGTACATTGAGGTATTTAGCTTATCAGGAATGAATGAGTACAATGTAGCCCAACATTACTGACTGACCAGGATTACAAGCAACAAATGGCAGGAAGTGAATGGTTAACAGGAAACACTTCCTGTTACCCCAAAATGGTATTTAAAGTAGATTGGAAACATAACTTACATTTACACAAAGCATATTAGTGCATGTCAAGGAGGAGAAATCTGGAAAGTAGATTTTGTTTCAAGTGGGAGAAGAACATTGTGGCTTATCAGAGGTATGCACTGTACTGAGTGCCCTTCCTGTTTATTTGAATTATGCTCATCTTCAATAATCATACTCTTTCTACTAATCAGTTGTTTGGGAAACAAAATATCAGAAAATGAAGACTGTACTGTCCTCCTAAAGGTGTTTCGTAACCAAAATTAGACAACCAGCCAGACTCCCTCAATAAGCAACATGAGAGTCAGGATGTGACAAATGACCAGAACAAAGGAGTCATCCTGTTAGAAAATGATTGTTCATAGAGATGAGAGAAAAAAAACCTGCTTTCTATTGGAGGAAACTGGGATCTGAAAGTTTTTTTTGATCATTAAAAATAGTTATTTGACATAGTAATCCTGCCAATATTATTATTACATCTAGAAGAGGATGTTTTCTGTCCATTTTGTCTGTTTGTCTGCCTGTTAGCAGGTTTACATGAAAACTACTGGCCTCATTTTCACGAAATTTGGTGAAAAGGTGAAGTGCAGACAGACAGACAGTACTGGACTTTGCAGACAGACAGACAGTACTGGACTTTGCAGACAGACAGACAGTACTGGACTTTGCAGACAGACAGACAGATACTGGACTTTGCAGACAGACAGACAGAAACTGGACTTTTCAGACAGACAGACAGAAACTGGACTTTGCAGACAGACAGACAGAAACTGGACTTTCCAGACAGACAGACAGAAACTGGACTTTGCAAACAGACAGTACTGGACTTTCCAGACAGACAGACAGAAACTGGACTTTGCAGACAGACAGTACTGGACTTTGCAGACAGACAGTACTGGACTTTGCAGACAGACAGACAGAAACTGGACTTTGCAGACAGACAGTACTGGACTTTCCAGACAGGGAGGTAAGCCTGTCTGAGGGCCTTCTTGATTTTAAGCTCCTTTTGGCTGGTTTGTTCAAGTTTGAGTGAAAAAAGCCTTAAAACATGAGTTTTTAGTTGTGGCTGTACTTTAGGCCTGTTAAGCCTCTCATGTCTGCAGGGTAGCCTGATTGTTGAGGACAGTTTTCATTGGATTACTGTTGGTACTGAGATGTTTTATATTGTTCACATGGAGATGTTTTCCTTATTTTGCTGTGCATGTGTTATTAGGGAGGTGTAAATGTTAGTTAACAAATGGTGATGTTTTACACTTAACAGGGCTCCTCTTCAGCAACAATGCTAGCAACTCATTAATAAATGGTGATGTGTATATATGGCATTTCACAATAAGGCAACCTTTAGCCAGTTGGTGGTAATTAATTGATTTGCATATGTTGTATGCTTTACAATATGGTTCCCTATAGGCGGTTATATACAGTACCAGTCAATAGTTTGGACATACCTTCCCATCCACTTGAATGGGAAACTGTGTCCACATTTTTGACTGGTACTGATGTTAGTAATTAAATATATATATATAATTCATATATGGTCATAAAAATAAGATACATAGATATAGATAAAGGGAAACCAAGAACAATGTTGCAGATCTACTCTACGGCCTGGCTGCCATAAATGTTTGCAGAGGGAGGGAAAATTAGAGGTGATTCACAGTTTAGCTAACAGCATCTCACCTTTAGCTGGTGCACAACTTTAACCACTTAAAATGACAAATGAGGGTGAAAGTAGATCATATCAGCTTTTGCTGATTAATACAAATGTATTGCAGCACCAACACCCACCTTCCATATCAGCTCCCGATCTAGAATAAAGAACTTCTATCAATAAGTTCGACAATAAACTAAATGCAAATCAACACTTGGATTACTCACCTAAAATTCTAGATACCGATTTAACGTAGTATAATGTAGAGATCCTCATCAAACAACTGATTGATTAAAATGCTGCCTAACCCAAGGCATCTCATTCCTTGAGAAGCAGGAAAGAAAAGATGGGCTAAAACTAAAAAATGTTGTCTAACACAAAGTGCATAAGAGGTGAGATAATAACAGGTGAGGAGAAATAAAATGACGGGGAAGCAAACACACCTTTGTGGGCAGAAGACTCGTCTTCCTGGCTGACCTTTAAGAAGAGCTTCATTTACAGAACACCCCCACTGACAGGTGCCATTATAAAGAGACAGTCTGTGTCATTCATGTCACCTGTCAGTAAGCATGCCTTGGTAAAAGGCGTGTGTCCTGGCTGGTGCTTTGAATATGAAGAGAGAGAAAGTGAAAAGAGGTGTGTCTGAACCGGCACATCAAATTAAAGACTTACAAGTAGAATGATATGATTGAACAAGTCCGTGTGGGAGGTCCTACTTTTTATCACCTAAGATATCCACAACCTCAAACCTGAGGAGTTCTTCGCACGTCTCTCCACACAATGCGTTGTGTGTCTGTGTGTGTTCGGGGCAAGTGGTTCAGGGTGCCCCTCTGTGGCCCCTCAGCCTCCGTCCAGTCACTACGGTCTGAGGCCCTGCGGCGTTACCATCAGGCCGAGGCGTGTGAGGACGGAGACAGGGACGTGGAGTCCAGCATGAGGACGTGCCGGGGTGGAGAGCTCCTCCACCCTGACGACAGGGCAGAGGATGTCCTGCAGGACGACGACTTTGTGCAGTTGGGTAGGGCTCTTCATCTCTTGTCCCTCAATGAGCAAATGAATAAAAGGAAGTTTTCTGATGATTTTTTTTATTTGTTTTGGAGTCTTTGCAGGAGAAAATGACATTCATGACTCATCTCCACTGACAACGGCAGCGTATCCTGATACTGACTTTTACAATATCTGAAGTACATATTCCCATTGTTGGGAAGTTTGCAAATCATTTTTGAGTCACTGAAATTATTTCATTGTGCAATATTCTAAGATAACTAACTGATAATACAATGAATGATTATAATGTAAATAACACTATGATTTATACAGTATGTCATTATATATAAGTTATATAATTGAGGACTCATTAGAGTCTCTCAGGCGTTTTCCAGATCAGTGACTGACTCCAAATAGTCCAATCAGAGCCTCCAGTTGTCATAAAAGTAGCTGAATTTATAAATACAAACACAGCTGGTTGCAAATATGCATTCATCTAATATTAGCCTCTTACCTTATTTGCATATATATCAGATGTTGCTATTATTGGCTTTGGTGCTCGGAATGAAGCTTTTCACCTATATGGCAAGGCATTTATGACAGAGGAAGCAACATATTTTAAATTATAAAAACAGTTTAAGCCAAGCTGTAATGACCTGAAATGACGTTTTGTTTCTCTTTTCCCCTGGGATAACGGCCAAATGGTGTGAAGAACAAGCCAGATAAGTTGTCACAATGATAAGGCTCTATATATCAGACTTTGGCCCAGAAACAGACTCAGAGACCAGAGGTTAGTGTTACGTTTCTTGTCCTTGGGGCAGTTGTAGGAGTGGAGGAAGCAGATGAGGGCAGGTGATGGCCCAGAGGGTCTTTGAGGGAGGCTGGGTCCGGCTGAGGCTTGTAGGCACAGGGAAATCACTGATGAGCAGAACACAAGGAGATAAACATGGAAAAAGTCTAGAACTAGAAATACAGAGCGCCTGATAATGGTACCATAGTGAGCTGCACACTTATAATACTGTCCATGTGTGTCAATCCTGGGCTGGAGGCCCTTTAGGTGTCCTCGATATAAAAATGGCTGTCCATCCGTCCGTTCTAATTTTTGTGCGGAGCATATTTTGCAAACTATACAAACTAGCTTTACCAACCTTTCCACACAAATTCAACATGATACGAAGTTGTGCCTTTTGATATTATGATTTTTCCTGATTGGTTTGCTGGAGCTGATGCTCTCTCCCAATTGTGGACAATTAAAGAGGATGCTGGTGTTCGGAAAAAAAAATGCTATGCAACACAGGCCTTGAGACTTTATCTGCCACAAAGGTGTTTTGACCTAGCGGCTGATGTTAGCATACATGGTGACTTAAGCAGTTGGTTCAAAATGAGCTAAAAGCAGTGTTTTCAATGTTAACAGGCTCACGGCATCACAAAACTTTCTGCTTCTGCAGGTTTAATGTTTGCCACAATCAAGATCTTGGTTAGCATAAACACATAAAATCAGTTTAGTGTATTAAAATGATATTTATGAGGTGATGTTGGCGCTAGATCGGAAGTCAAAAGACGACCAAAGTTATTACAATTCACCCTTAGGGGGGGCATGAATGTGTGTTCTAAATTTCATGGAAAGCCATCTACAAATATCAACCTTGTGGTGGCATGAGAGGAAATGTTAACAATAGACTCATCCTCTGGGAGCCATGAATGAGACTCAGGTCAGCACCAGTCCATCTACTAGATGTTGTTTAACTGGATAAATATAAACTTCAACCTGCCGGGGCGCTGCAGAAACACATAGGGGTTCACTAAACCATTACGATATTTACAAAATTTACAAATGTGCTTCTAAAGCATTTCTTCATTTTTATTTTCTGCTTTGTTATTTACTGTCACTTGTCCACCTTGTTTTTTATTGAGCTGATGTATATCTTTAACCTGCCACAAATGGTATGAACTCATATCAAGAGCCCAAAGAGGTGGGTGTGCTGCTGTTATTCATGCTTTCAGATCTAAAAAAATCAGAAATAAAAACATCAGAAAGAAGTCTGTCCAATGAACTGTTTCCTCATGTTGGTTTTTGCTACCAGTACATGGCCCTGGATGGTAACAGTCTGACCACAGCTGATCTGGTCAGACTGGGCCGAGGCCTGTTCAAGATAAAGGTGAGGAAAAATCCCCTCTGCTCCCTACAGTGAGAGACCAGATGAAGATGAACATGCTGACATATGTTTCCTTCCAGTTAACCCCTGAGGCAGAGGAGAAAGTCCTAAAGAGCAGAGAGGTTATTAACACCTTTATTAGGGAAGGCAGAGGTATGGTGTTTGTCCTTATTCTCTTCAATGCAGAAATATGCACAGCTCATTACACATACTTCAATATTGTGTATTGTTTTTTTTTACTGCAGTTGTTTATGGAGTCAACACTGGTATTGGAAGGTTTGCTCATATAATCATACCAAAAGAACAACTGGCGTGAGTAAGCTTTAAATCAACAACAGGCTTCAACAGGCGGCATCCAAACACCACCTGATTCAATATGCAGTTTCTCACTGAGCATGGGTGGATACGGGTGGGGGGTGGGGGTGCGGGTGCGGGTGTCTCTGGGCATTGGCCCCAGCTAAAATCTGATTGGTCCTGTAAATATTTACTGGCCTTTTCAAAGATTGCACTTTTCTCCACTTATAGGCAGCTGCAGGAAAATGTGGTTCGCTCTCACTGTGCTGGTAAATTCACACAACACCTTTAAATATGCACTTATTTATTATTCTTTTACAGTTGGTCCAGATTGTTATATAGTGTGTGTGTGTGTGTGTGTGTGTGTGTGTGTGTGTGTGTGTGTGTGTGTGTGTGTGTGTGTGTGTGTGTGTGTGAAGGGGTGGGCGCCCCATTGAGTGTGGAGAGGACACGCATGCTTTTGGTTCTGAGGATCAACGTTCTTGCAAAAGGCCACAGCGGCGTCTCCATGGAAACGCTTGATGCAATGATCCAGGCCTTCAATGGTAAAGGGCTGTTGTTCTATTTTATTTTACTGTATTCTATTCCTCTTTAGGCAGCACCCCTATATAACATTTATAAGGAGCAACTATATAACATTTATAAGGAGCAACTATATAACATTTATAAAGAGTAACCAAATAATATTTATAAGAACAACAACTGTTGTTGTTCTCTGTCTCACCATCAACACTTTCTGACTTATAAACACTAAGGCAAAAACCACTAATCTGCACAAAACTGATTTTTCTGTATGGCTAAAGGGTGAATAAAGATGTGTGAACCATAATTTACCTTTGATATATAATAAGAAACAGGATGACAAAAAAAATGCATTTCTACTTTTGCTCAGTTTATTAATATGATGATATGTTGTAATAAATGCAACTATATTAGCCAATCATAAGTTTGAAATGGTCTTTTATAAGCTTATAACTACAAAACAGTGTGTTATACTGAGTCGTATTATACAATGAGTTTAATTTCTTTTATACTGTCTGTGTGTGTGTGTGTGTGTGTGTGTGTGTGTGTGTGTGTGTGTGTGTGTGTGTGTGTGTGTGTGTGTGTTCCAGCGTCCTGTTTGTCCTGGGTACCAGAGAAGGGTACCGTAGGAGCTAGTGGGGACTTGGCCCCCCTTGCTCACCTCACCCTGGGCCTGAAGGGGGAGGGCAGGATGTGGTCGCCACAGAGCGGCTGGGCTGATGCCAAGGCTGTGGGTTTTTCTATACTTCCTATAAGATATACTTCATTAACTGTAAACAGTGGCCTTATCAATATATAATTTATGGATCTGTTTAATCCGACAAACCCATGACCCTTTAGTGCTGATTTCTAATTTATTTAATGATATCAGGGTTTAACAAAGTCATTTTGATGAAGCCACATAACCTGTTTATTTATGTATTTGTATTTCCTCCGATACAATAATTCATCAAGTCAGGAATTATTTGTAATATAATGTTAGCAAACAGATTTTGGTCTGCACTGTAAAATTTTCACTGTAGATTGTCAGTAATTAACTGGCAGCAACTTCAGCTGCAAAATAGTTTTTATAATTTCTTACTGTATTTTAGGATGACAATATATTACTAGAAATAAATATACAGTTCATTACTTTTTGTAAATTTACAACACAACACTGCTCACAGTTCTTTCAGTAAATGACTGTATATTTACAGTATGTATTCTGTATTTAATGATAATTAAAGAATGTTACTGTAATACTACTTCAGTGGTAAATGGACTGTCATAAAGCACGTTTCTAGTCTGACTGAGCGCTCAAAGCAGTTTACACAAACCAGCTTTCACCTGGCTTTCACCACCATACATGGGAAGGTACCACCTGTTCAACAGGAGTGATAACAATCCACACAATCACTCACACACCAATGTAATGATGGAACCTTCCAATAAGTGGCTGACTGCTCTACCTATTGAGCCACCGTTGCTCCTACTAAACTACAAAACTACTACTAATAATATCAATAATAAAACATATTCAAAAAAATGACATTATAGGCCTATACTTAAAAAATGATGAATATACTTTAATAAGGATTATGGTTTTCCATTTAAATATACAGTGAAGTTTTACAGTGTGGACACTGTGCAGCTATTCTCCAGCAGCCAAGGTGAAAAAATGACAAGTTATAACAGAAGATACACAAGAGACAAATGGATTCTTCACAACATGGAACCTCAAAAGTTTTTGTTGTTGTTGTTATTGTTTTCTAAACAAGTAGTTCCTAAACTTTTGTCTCATTAAGGACCCCAGAACTGACACTATTAGTGTATTACTGTCTTAGAATGTATAAGACCAAGTAGGCATTCATTCTTACATTGTGTTACTTTTGGATGGAACTATAAGTCAAATCAATTAGTTCCTGCTTTGCTTTGGACCCCATGGAACCCCCTCAGGGACCACTGGGGTCCCCAGACCTCCCTTTGTTCCCACTGTTTTAATTGCTGACCTATAAAAATGAAGTAATGATTTATTAGCCATTGATCCAGTCATTACTCACACAGAAACCTCTTTTAAGTGAGTGATTATGTTCTATGTTCACAGGTGCTGGAGGGCCACGGCCTCAAACCTCTGGTGCTTAAACCAAAGGAGGTACACAGCTTTATTCTTAAAAGGAACTACTGTTTATTAAAACATATCTTACTGTTGTTGCACTGACCACCATGTCTATTTACTCCTCAAAGTAAGTGTTAAAACACTTAGCTATAGACCCAACAGGACATCAGGGACGAGTGGTCAGATTCTCAAACAGGTTGAAAAGAAGAAGAATAAAAATATGACTGCTATGAGCTGCAAGGCAAGGCTCTGACCCACAGGGCTAGTTGTGCTGGCAAGTTAATTCAGGAGGATGTTCACTGTTCCAGGTTTCCCCTGGTTACAGTGTGATCGTGTAAACAGCCAGACTGGACTGAGCATCAGTAGCACTGGGAGAATTACTAGTGTCCTGATGACTAGATGATCAGTCATACATGCTGTGTGAAAAATGTTCAGATGCCAGCTCTAGTTATGAAGGCCATCAAACTGACACTGCAAAATTCACCAGAGACAAATCTCCTCTGTTCCATAAAAACATTTTATATCATTCTAGATTAAATGGGGTCAATTTCAAAGTTTTGTATCAAAAAAATGAATTTTTCACAAATTTTGAATTCTATCCTCATGGAAATCTCATGTTGGGAGTAATCAATCAATCAATCAGGACTTTTAGTCTTGATGATTACATTTTTTACAAATCAGGGTTTACATCCAGCCTTGGTGAACGTCTGAGTCAGGAGTATTCAACTATTATATACCTACTATTCAATATAGTTATATAGTTATATTTACTATATAACTACTATTCAACTACTAAATTATAAGAGGAGGTGCAGAAAGTCAACTCCTCTCCCCTGCTGAGGTCTGAATCACAGGTCTGAGGACCCTAACGCTAACCCTAAATAATACACTGTATATAATAATAATAGATATTCATTTAAAAAAGACCATATAATTCATTGAACATCATGAAAAAAACACTTCCAGAGTGTTATACCTAACTAGGTATCCTCCTTGGTCCTCCTGTACTGCATGTTTGAGATGTTTCCTGTTTCAAATGAGCCTCATAAAGACGCCTCCATTAGAATCAGGTGGAAACATCTAAAACATGCAGGTCTGATTTCAAAGAAATGTTTAAATAATAATGTTTTAAATAATAATAGTGGCTGTTCAGCTGACAGGTCCTCATGTATTTGTTAAAATCATTTGCCATAGCTTATAATTCGTCTGAGAAGCTCAACACGATGATGACAACACAGCCTTTCTGTACTTCTCATTTGTCTTATTCCTCAAAATACCTGATCCTGACTCACAGCTGCAGTAATTAGTGACAAACTCTTGAAACGAGAAAGATTTATGGCTATTTACGTAACTATTTTGTATATATTATACCGTTAAAGTGTGAATAAAACTGTGTGAACCATAATTTGCCTTTGATATCTAACATGAACAGGTCTGCATGAAATCCTACAAAGTGATGCGTTTTTACTGTTGCTCAGTACATATTTACTTGTTTTTGATGAGTATGGATCAGTTTGATGATTCTGGTTGTTGAACAGGGGGTCGCTCTGATCAATGGGACTCAGATGATTTCATCTCTGGGTGCGGAGGCCGTGGAGAGAGCTCTCGGCGTGGCTAAACAAGCTGACATCATTGCAGCCTTGACTCTGGAGACCCTGAAAGGGACCACAAGTGCCTTCAACAGCGGTACCTATAGAATATGTCTCAGTATTTCATTACCCATGTGCACATGGTCACAGTGTAGACCATACAATGGACTGGTTGTACAGAGGACATTTTTTGACATGTCAGAATGATGGTGATTCTCTGCCCTTTAAGTCTCCCAGTCTGACTCCACAGATTTTTAATTAATGGAAAAAACAAAATGCATCTTAAAACCGTCAGTCAAAATAAAACTTTTTGGTTATATATTTTTTTAATGGTTTATCCAAGTAGTACATGATACACGTTTGCATGTCCTCACTAACCATCATTACATTTTCATTGAACATCAAATTCATTCAAATTGCAATGAATACTAACATTTAGCTAATAATGTAATCCTGTGTTTGACTTCTTCAATTAAAACTTCATTTTTTATTAAAGAATAAATGAATTATCCAGAAAAGATCAGATTTACACACGTCCCCCAGTTTGTTTTCAACCCAGTCATGCCATACCATTTACACCCTATAAAAATAAAGGTTTTAGTCCCCATGACAACAGTATTGAGGAAGTGACATCAAACAAGTCATTTGAAGAACATGCTTTATTCTAAAACCTTTGCTAAATATGGAGTTATGGACACTATTAGCCAGAAACTTCACAATCATATTTTTTAATGTGATGGGGTTTTGACTCAAATCGATTTTTAGTGAAAAAGAAATGCCTAATAATTACTAGGATTTCATATTTGAGGTGTGAAAAAGGTATTTTCTCACAGGTTTATCTAGTTTAAAAAAACAAACATAGTATGACCCAAAAGGCGCCCGTCTCAGAGAATCCCGTCGTTTGTTGTTTTGTAGCTATCCATGCAGTGAGGCCTCACCCCGGTCAGGTGGCGGTGGCTGAGAGGCTTCGCTCTCTGCTGGATTCTGATGTCTTCCCCTCTCAGATCTCAGGTAGGACCTGCATGACAACACTGACGCCTAGAATTCAGATAACAGCCACACACCTTGACACAAGTTTGGAAGGTGTATTTGACCTCATTGTGTTGTTTTGTTTTGTGTAATCATGTCATTTGACGATGTTCTCTCTCTGATTTCTTGAAGAGAGTCACAGCAAACGTGTCCAGGATGCCTACACCCTGCGCTGCATCCCACAGGTACAGTGTGTGTAGCTGATGATTGTACACACTTTGACGGTGTCATGCTTTCATTTCTGCTCTACAAACACAGCGTGGAGCTTTTGATTGATGTACCATTGCCAATCAAAGCTATTTTTCCTAATCCTAGTAAAGTCATTGTTCTGAACGAATCCAGTGTTTCCTCCACAAGTAACAAAAGTCCTGGGATGAAGAAGGCAGGTTACTTTTCTCTGCTTGTGTCTCTGGTTGTTGCAGGTTCATGGAGTGGTGAATGACACCATTGCTTTTGTCCACAATGTGATTTCCACTGAGCTGAACAGTGCCACGGACAACCCAGTATCCTGCAGACATTCCTCATGCTATTCACATAAGTGTTAAAGATAAAACTAGAGCCCCTCAAATCTGATATGATATCTGATCATATCAGATTGTAAACTAAATATTTTAAGATTTTAGACAACTCAAATAAGCAATTCCAATACATGATCTTGAGATTTGGGATCTTCAAGCAGCCGCCGTCACTGACATTTTACATACAGTACCAGTCAAAAATTTGGACACAGTTTCCCATTCAAGTGGATGGGAAACTGTGTCCAAATTTTTGACTGGTACTGTACATATAATCAAATCATTAGTTGCAGCAGGTTGTTAAAGTTAATCTCATTTAAGGTTTTAAAAATAGCATGTTAGCATATTGATCTTGTGACATATTTTGTTAAATATGGCAAAATTAAGCTATCATTATGCAGCGTGATTATTAGTGAGAGACATGCGGCCTATACGCTAAGATAAGCTAAGATAACCAGCTACAAGCTGGTTCTAATGGGGAGGCATGACAGCAGTATCAATCTTCTGTTGTTTCTGGAAAACTGCCTCCGAAGGCCGACTGGTGCCAACGAGGGGGACACATCAAAAACTATGGCCACAGACGGTCACTGACAGCCTGGCATTGGCCAATAGATGACCGTTAACCTGGTGTGCCAGGGCCAAGAGACTCCTTAATATGAGTGTCCAAAAGGGATCAATCAGTTTGGATATTGCTGACGTTGGCATCCTCTAGTGGAAGTATTGAAATTACAGAAACCTCCTATGAAGTTCCGACATGGGTATAATGAGAATAATGTCAGCAAGTTTATGTCATCAGAATAATATGAAGGGTGTCGCTCATCACATAAAACTCACATTTTGTCAGGTGTTAAACGCCCCTTAATGAATACTGTAAGTTTTAATTTAATAATAGATTATTAGAGTAGAATATTGACATTAACTCTTTAGTCTAAGAAGGATAAAATGTACTTGATCTTTTTATTAGAGCTGATTATTGATGACACATTTCATTACAAACCTTTAACATATGTCCAGTTGGTATTTCCAGACACTGGGTTGATGATATCTGGTGGGAATTTCCATGGGGAGTATCCAGCAAAGGTAAAGTCACTCTGATGTAATGTTTGGTTTACCTCCTTTATCCTTTCGTATCGCTCCGTCTCCATCTGTCTGAGTGGGTGATGGTGTTTGGGTTGGAGAGGACGAGAAGCAGCAGCTAAATGCTGTGTTTTTGTCGATGTTTCATACCCTGCTTGCAGCTTTGGCAGGACACCAAGTGTAATCTCACTAAGTGACCTGATGGAAAAGTTCAAAACTTAATTTCTAAGAGGCACCACCCTCTTCCTCTTTGGCTTGTTTTGTCTTTAGTAAATGTTCTGGATTGAATTTTAGGTATGACCTCGCTGTTTCAGGTCCTGGACTACCTGGCCATAGGTGTACACGAGCTGGCCAGTATAAGTGAGAGGAGGATCGAAAGGCTGGTGAACCCGGCCATCAGTGAGCTGCCTGCCTTCCTCGTCCAGGATGGAGGCTTGAACTCTGGCTTCATGCTCGCACACTGCACTGCAGCCGCCTTGGGTGTGTCTCTTTGTATGTCTGGGACATATTTTTATTTTCGTGCAAGTAAAACAAGAAAATTGAAGGAATCAAGGAATCCTTGAGGAGCTTCCAGGGGATCCCTGCAACAAGGGGGAATCATTTATTTTTAGTGTCGTTCCATTGTAACACAATGAGAGAATGTATGACTATTGTGGTCATGTATTTCATACACTTTCAATAATAAAACATCTAAAGGCAAAATTCTTAACAGATGGGAGGCCTTGGGACAAAACCTTGTTGACTCCTCCTGTGAAAAAGTTTGGGAACCACAGCTTTAGGAGACTCGCGGCAGGTCCAGAGTCATTCCAATGGAAGAAGTGAATGCCAGCACAGAAATGAATATTGGACCCATTTTTCACAAACTACATAATTTCCTACATTCTGACCTAAAATGACTTCTTTCAGAGCCGTCTCTGCCTCAGCAACACACTCTCCTAAGATCAGGAGATCTGTAGCGAGCAAATTAAACTAGAAGATAAAAACAAGTTTCAAAATAACCTGCAGACGTTCTGCTGTCGTGTTGTTTGGATATAAAAGAGACCTTGAATTTTCATTTTTTGGGCGAACGATTTCTTTCTAATGACAAAGTGAACCTCATGGTGGCACTAGAGGACAAAGTTAGTAGGAAGCTTACAGAAAACCGTCCACCAGTATCTACAACAAGAATAAAAACTCTGAATCCTGACTGTCCCATTTCTACAGTGTCGGAGAGTAAGGCTCTGTGTCACCCATCCTCCGTTGACTCCTTGTCCACCAGTGGAGCTACAGAGGACCATGTGTCTATGGGCGGCTGGGCTGCTCGCAAAGCCCTGAGAGTAGTGGAGCATGTGGAGCAAGGTGACCGGCCACTAATCCTCACAGAT
This sequence comes from Chaunax sp. Z400, assembly GCA_037577475.1. NCBI lineage: Eukaryota > Metazoa > Chordata > Actinopteri > Lophiiformes > Chaunacidae > Chaunax > Chaunax sp. Z400. The sequence continues at coordinate 5,735,093 of CM075204.1, forward strand.
GAACGGTACGTTGTCCGGGCAGCAGACTAACCTGTCTTTGTGATGCAGTGCTGGCCATAGAACTGCTGGCTGCCTGCCAGGCTCTGGAGTTCCTGCGTCCCCTGAAGACCACCGCCCCTCTGGAGAAGGTGTACGAGATGCTGCGCTCTGTGGTCAGGTGAGACGCCTCAGACCTGATGGCAAAGATGTCAACAACAACAATGACGACAAAAACAAAAGCAGTTATGATGATTTATGTGACGATAAGAGTCGAAGAGTATATGATTAGAAATACATTAGAGAGGGTACATGTGGGTTACTATGCATGTTTGGTGTTAATGTTAACTGATAAGAAATACATGATGTAACAGGAACACCATTATAATAACGTTATATAAACTAATATAATGATGTATTATATATGTATAAAATACAACAATATAATAATGATTATCGAATAATATAATAGTTATCTAATCCAATGATGTCATTATCAGCATTATGATCCACATTAAATAAACTAATATAATAAAATAACAACTATCATATGAATTCCCCCCCCCCCACACACACACACACACATCTTAAATTGATTTAAGAGACATCTTGCTTTGAGACCCAGAGGAGGGTCTTGTACCTCATCGTGCCTTGGACTGATCCCAGACCATTAGGGAGGGATTCTGTCTGCTGAGGTTTGGCTCTTCTTTTTTTCTCTTACATCCCTCATCTTCCCTTTTAGGAGGGAGGAAGGTTAGGCTCACCAACCAACCCTGACTCTAACCTTCCACCACCCTGCTGCAGAGGGCAGGGTGAGAAACACCACCCATCCAGCCCCACACCCCATCACTACTATTTTACTATTACTTTTTTATCAGTGCAGTAAATAAAAATTAGTAAAATTCTAGAAATCAATCAATAAAAGTGTTTGTTTGTAGGTGTGTGTTAGTGTATATGAGTGTAAGAATATGGGTGTGTTGCAATAAAGCGTGTTGTGTTTGTGGGACAGTGGGAATGTGCACAACATCAGCCCTGATATGACTGTGGACCATCTTTCCTTAAAAGGGCAATGTTGTTATTGATGGATTTACTGCCTTTCATATGAGAAATATGAAATCTTCACAGTTCCTCCTCCTCAAAAGTCCAGTATGAAGATAAATGATTGTGTTTATCCCGAGGAGCATGAAGGTGTCCTTACTACTCCTTGTTTCTGCAGTCCTTGGGACAGAGACCGCATCATGAGTCCTGACATAGAAGCTGCTCACACACTCATCAGAGAGCAAAAGGCAAGTCTGCCCCAGTACACCCAGCTGACTCATACTGGAGGTGTGATGATGTCATTCTGTGGTGACCTGATGGTTTGTGTGGGTTTGTGCTTTCAGGTGTGGGAGACAGCTGAGCCGTACATGGACCAATACAGGAAGAGGCTGCAGAAATGACTACGTACACATGCTATAGATTAGAGACCGATAATAAATCAATGACTGGTAATCAATCACATCAAACAAGCAAATCAACATCTTAGTTAATCATGAAAATGTTATAATACAGTAATAGGTTATTCTGAGGTGCAGTATTTAGCTAATTGATTCTATTTGATATTACTTTTATTTAAGGACCATTTTAAACACAGGAACAGTATTTTTACTCTGTGGTAATGCTGCTTTACCTCAGGTGAAAGGTTCGCCTCCTGCATATCAATTTTGCATTTCGTCCATCATGTTGTTCATGTGAACACGTTTTATCAAAAAGGCAGATGATATTGCATTATTCCAGGAAACCCTGACAGAATATCGACCTCAAGGTAGCAGCATATTCTTCTGCTGTACTTTTCTGTATCATTCAAATTTTAAAATATCACAAAAATGTCAGGACAAAGAGGGAAGAATGGTCAGCCCCATCAGACAGTATGCTGTCTATATTGCTTTTAATTGAGATAAAACAAAAATCTGTTATTTAATAAATTATGACTATCCTGCAGACCAAAATATGAGGAGTTAAAACATCTGCTGTGAACCTCCAGAAATGTTTTGTGGACTAAGAAACGGCATGGAGACGAATAATGACTTTTATATTTCAATGAACTGTTCCTTGAAGCTCCACTTAAGAAATAAAGCATTTTAGGATGGTTTTATCTGACGAATAAATAAGTCAGCATTTCAAAACATGGCTTTTGTTTGAATTTTTATTCAAAGGATTTGCATAACATTAAAGCACATAGTAAATGGTGTGACCTTACAAAAGAGCTTCCATGATCTGATGTGGCTGTATCGACGTGGCTTTTCCTCGGTTCAAACTGAAGGCGTTCAACAATAAGCATCCAATACAACACTTCCCTCTATTCAGCAGCCCCAAAAGAACAAAATGCATAAAACCAAACACATTAAACACAGATGTACAAAAAGAATTCACTAAATAACGTAAGACTAGCCTTTAAAATGAAGCCTCACTTTCCAGCTGGTTCGGATGCATTCCAAAACATTTGGTACCTCACATCTAGAAACTACACTTTCTACTGAAAAGGGAGGGATTTCTCTGTACATGAGGGTTTCTGCAGACGCCTCTCCCATTCCTCCCTGTCCATCTGATAACCTTAACCCTGTGGAGGGGTCGCGGGTCACCCGGAGAGCCTGGGCCTGGTAAGGAGACACTGTGTTCAGGCCTCGTCATGAAAACTGGATCGGCTGTATGGTGGGAATCTGCAAAAACAGCCACAGGGTTTAGTTGGAGATGGTGTTACTGTCTAACTGATCAGCCCATCCTCATCGGTGCTGCTGCCTCTGTGTGTAGTTTACCTGTTGATATGAGGTGGTGTACACCATGACGTTCTGCTGCTGACCATCTGCTGTGATAATCCCAGCTGGCAGTGGATTTGCTGATGAAGGAATTTAAGTGTATGTTAATGAGACCAAACTTTGAAAAACATGAAGCCAGAGGACAAAATCTAAATTTGAAGCATTTCTACTTACTGAAGCTATCGTCTGTGAGTTCCTCTCCCAAGCTGTCTCCCACCGCCACTCCTGGGATCCCCTTCTCCCCCTTCATGGCCTGGAAAACACCAGAAAAGAAGACATGATGATGGCTGACAGTCATCAGCGGTTAAAAACAACAGTTTAACACAGAATCATGGATAAACAATCACAGAAGGCATTAAGTGTTGAATTTATATTTATGGATTGGTTTTATAAAGTCTCCAAAAACAAACTGTAATCCAAGGCTGGATTAAAAAGGGCAACGATCGCCCTGCAGCCCTGGTTGGAACGGCAATGGTTCACTTCAGGGGACAACGTGAGTGTTTCAAATGCAGCTTTCCAGAGATATTTAATGTTAGTAATGTTCTGTCATACATGACATCATTGATCCTGAGTAGTAGTGTTCAGTATGTAAGATTTTTACTGCCAGCTAACATTACTTCAGCTTGTTTCTGGGTTAGGATTTATTCAGTGTTCATTGTTCTCGAGGTTTTTACTGAGGGCTGAATTTTCCACAGAGCAATAAAGCAGTTTAAAGCCATAAACTAGTGTCACACCAACACTTTTCTGATTACTTAAGATCCAGATGTCTGATGACTGCAACAGAGCACTAAAACAACCATGATCTTTGCGCTGGTGCCGTGACGTGACACAGAAAGTAGTCCATAGGAAATGTTTTAATGTCAGGCCATCCGGCCCACAGACAGCACTGATGGAAAACTCTGAGCCAGCTGGTTCAAGCTTCAGAGACTCAACACTACTACGTTACTGACGTGGAGACAACAAAGCCCGGAACTGGGATGTATGTGGGACGCTCCAGAAACAGCAGGGATGTGAGAGTTGATGTACTGCTGCCTTCGCTGGTGACGGGAGCCAGAGCTTTCTCAGCAGGGTGAGAAAACTTTGTCATCGCATGTAGAAAGCTTTGAATCAGATGATGAAGATGAATAAAAAAATTGCTGCATTGACTGATCTCACCTCTCGAAACTTCTGCAGGTAAAGCTTCAGCGGCTCCACGTACATGTCGAAGCCCAGCGTGGACATGGCGAACAGGATGTCCTCGCCGTTGATGGTCTTCCTCTTCTCCTGGTGGCAGCGCTCACTCGCCTCTGACGTGATGAAGCTGATGAACTCACTCACACACTCCTGCACGCACTCCTTGGCGTCCTTCGCAATCTGTGGAGAAATAGATGACATAACGTCATAACATCTAAACATAAAAAGTTAATTTAAGATATCTACAGGCTGGTACAGTGACAAGGAATTAAAACCACCTGGATTGGCCCATCTGATATATATTCTCAGCTAAACATTGTTGCAGCATTTCAAATCAAGTTGGAATCTCAAGGCTTCTGAAGACTTTGATTATTGATTATGCAAAACAAACTGCATGGAGTCATTTTATGTCTGTTTATTTTGTTCAAATCCCCATCTTATTCATTTATTTACGTGAATGCTGTGGTGAGTAGATAATGTCTGAAATTTTAATTTTTTTTTATTTGAACTTTTCTGAATTTTAAACAAATAAAAACTTTTTGGTAGAAAAAAACCCCATTATTATAAATGTCTTTAAACTGGAGGAGATCTTGGAAGAGAATCCATTTTCTGTCACTTGAAGAGAAACATTGTGTTTTGCTGTGATGTAATAATTACCCCCATCACTCTAAGTCTGATGCAAATATGAAATATTATTAAAGAAACAGATTTTGTGTGCTTTCCCTTCCCTCTCTCTCACCTTTCCAGTCTGAGGAACAGCGTTCTTCATGATGCGAGCCACATTGGCGATGGGCAGATAAATGTCCTGCTCCCTGAAGTTCTCTTTGATGCCGCCGTCATCATGGTCATTCAGACTCTCGTCTGCATCATCTGCAGATAGCAAACACTCTTAGAATCAGCTTTATTTCACCAGAGCTGCTCCTTTTCTGACCATCTGTACTCCTGCATCTCCTCACCATCTTGAGACTGGAGGACATAATGACCGGATGCCATGTACTCTCCAGTGATACCCAGCTGAGAGGCGTCTGTGGTCGAGCTGTCTCCGTCCATCTGAAACACATTTAGTTTAAACAAGCTGTAGAGACATACCTGGAAAGTCAAATACATGGAATAACACAAGATGTTTACAAAACCTCCCACAAAAATACAGGCCCATCAAGGAGCAGACAATCTCCTGTGGAATGTGATGACATGCTGACCTGGATCATTTAAAGCAAGGAGAACTAAATAAAGTATGGAGGCAACATCGCATGTAGGTGGATGACAAGCTACTCCCACACAGATTAAACTCTAAAAGCACATTCTTGATTTGAAGAGTAGATTTCCTAAATACCTCAGCTGCCTTCATGACTTAGTGCCAGAGTTTGACCCAGTGCACCATCTTTAATTTGTTATTTCTATAGGTTTATAGATTAGATTTCAATTTTGACTATACAGTTGGAAGTAAAATTATTCATCCCCCATTGGGCATTAGATTTATTGGCAAAATATACTATTTATCAGCTGTTACCAATATATTTTCAGTATATTTATTCAAACCCCCAAATAGCACACACACATTTGCAAATCAGATGAGTCCTAAAGTTTTTTCTGTTAAGGTCTAAATTTACATCAGGGCCCCATGTCCAAACTCCAAGATGTGACCCAAAGGCTCCAGAAAAGTGGGCTCCAGTAGCTCAGAACCGTCTAGATAAGACAGAGGTTTGGGGATTCTGTTCTGTGGAGCCATGAAACCAAACTGTAACTTATGGGGCCTATGAATCAGTGGTATGTCTGGAGGAGGAAGAATGAAGCTGATGCTGAAAAGAACACCCTACCTACAGTGAAGCATGGCGGTGGTTTGGGTTCAAAAAGGTGGATGTTGCTCAAAAGATCAGCTGCTGTTTAAGAGAGCTTCACGACCAAGTTGTTTCACCACCAGTATGAAAAGCTTCTGGGATTAGCTGTCGACAACAATCCTGATCCTAATCATGGTACCAGCACAAAAACACACTCTGCAAACTTTGGCAGAATCATTCGGCAAAAAAATGCCTTAGGATAAAAAAGCAACAGATGGAAAGATGGAAATGCTGTCAGCAACTACATGCTTCACTTTTAATTAAATATAAAACAGGTTGTTTTCATAGATATCATTAGTAGGCAACATTTAATATCGCCGAAACAGCGAGCTAGTATGATGTAAGTATTTTATAAACACATTTTAAAGGATGCAAAATGTTATTGACAAAATCCCAGAAAATATTGAGATATCATTTGTTGATATCCTACACCCCTTTTCTAGTGTGGCCATCACACGCCTGACTTGAATCCCATAGAAAATCTCTGGTGGGATTTGAAGAAAGCGGTTGTAGGACGTAAACCCAGGAATATTCCAGAAGTGGAGGCCACGAGGAATAGGCTAAGATTCCTCAGGAACGCTGGCAGAAGCTGGTGTTTGGACATGCATCATGTTTACAGCAGGTAATAGCAGCTAAAGGGTCTACAAAGAACTAGAGACGCTGGTCATTAAGGGTTGAATCGTTTAGCGACTGCAGTAGACTTGTGTGTTATATCTGGGGGAAAAACACTTGTAAAATCTACTGCATTGAGCCATTTAAACTGTTCTTGTTTGAATAATTTAGCTTCCAACTCTATGTTAGACCTATCATTAACACAGATGGATTCACTTCACTCAGCGCTGATTTGAGCATCGATTTTATATAAGCTGTTGACCGTTAAGTTAACCGATTTACTGGAGGAAATAATAGAATGTGTGCCATTTGAACTTGACAATTATACTGGAGGAAATAATAGAATGTGTGCCATTTGAATTTGATAATTATACTGGAGGAAATAATAGAATGTGTGCCATTTGAACTTGACAATTATACTGGAGGAAATAATAGAATGTGTGCCATTTGAATTTGATAATTATACTGGAGGAAATAATAGAATGTGTGCCATTTGAACTTGACAATTATAAGTGAACATATTCTTTCATTTCATTGTTGCCAGCTGGGAAAACTCTTGGACAAAATTTGTTCCACTCTAACCAATATAACTGAATTGGAGAAAAAAAAAGTGCAGGTTGAATTTGTCTTGACATAATTATTTTGGAGAAATCAGTTCAGATGAACAAGCTCGATATGTCTGTCATGATCGTGATGGCCGTGAATAAAAACCAGATGGACGCCTAGATCATTCTAACTTCATTACCATGACTAAAAATGTAAATATTTACCAGTTGTTGTTACCAGCCACGTAAACAGCTGTAATTGTCGATTCTAAAATAGTCCTTATCTATCGTCTTTGTGTTAAAATGAACCAAACGTGCGTTTTGCTTTGTCTGTGTGTTGACTAGCTACAGCAGCTGATTAGCTCACTTTCTTTGTCAAATGCAGGTCTGGTATTGTGCCAAATATCGCATTTAGATAATTAGCTTTAACCTTAATTAAATTCTATAGACAACGACTCTTAACTGTGCAGCCTTTTACAGTGGACATATGTTCAGAGGTGGACAAACGAGGGTCGCCAAAATGCCCTCTCCCTTTGTATGACACGCAGTTTTAAGTGATGTTTGCGAGCTCGCGGGGGAAACGCTGTGACGAAAAATTCAGAATTTGGCACAACACTGAGACCGCGAGCTAGCCGTGCTAGTGCGGTTAGCACTGTTACTTAAAATGGAAAAACAAAACAAAAAAACATGCAAGCTAGGCGGCTGTAAACCCGCAGTGATGTCAACCTACGTTAGCCACATGTTAAATAAATTCATCTGTGATTTGCTATTGAATGCTAACTCATAGATGTTTAGCTAATGTTAGCTAGTGTTAATCTACGAATGAAGCTAACTAGCTATTTCACTGGTCTTAGTGAAACTAACGTCGTGGAGCTCAGCATAGTCAAGAGAGGGTGTCCAGTGAGATATTACCTCTTGTATTTAACATATTCAGGTACATAGTGTCCTTTGAATATATTCTCATTGTAAATCCATTGCAACCCGCGCCTGAAGAGACAACGTTGGCCTGTTCTTTGTCGTACAGAGCAGAGCTAGACATGGCCGGGGCCGAAATGTTAATAGTAATTTTTAAACTTTCGCCCGCTGGATACTTCCTGATGAGTAGCCCTCATTCACTCCGACAACAAATAAAAAATCAGACAGAGACGGACATTTCCATTCGAGCTAACGAGAAATCGGTTAGCAATCATTGGCCGGAGCCAAGAACAAACCTGCAATGAAGCCCTGGTTGGTTACCTTCCTGAGACGGCTGTTTGGTTGGACAGAAAATGGCTGCGAAAGGACCAGTCCCAGCGCGGAGCTGCGGCTGCACTACCGCACCCGGCATGTGGAGGGCCGTGATACGTTCAAGGACTGCTCGCGAGCTCCGAACTCACATTCTAAAAATAAAGTCAGGGAAATTGTTACACTGACTTGTATGGTCAATTGGATTTGACAGACGATTTTAAATGCCTGAGTATATTAGCGTGACAATAAATGCGAAGAACAGTCATTGCATTCTAGACGACAGAATGAAGGAGAAAATGCAAACCAGTCATGTACTTTTGCACACTTCATTTGGTCTAAATGTTTAATTCCTACATTAATGGCGGTACAGAATGCATCTTGTCTAATCTACATGTTTCCTCTCTCTGCATTCATCTCAATAAAACTCTTCAGTCCAATTAGGCTTATAAATTCAATGAGAGGAGTAAAAGTGACATTTCACCACCAGTATTGTCATTTCTGACAAAAAAATATGCAGCGATTATGGCGAACAGCTTTACCTGCCTACAAGGGTCACAGTTCATTATTAGTAATTGTATTGCAACTATACGTTTCAGATAGTTTATGTTTATTTACTGTGCTTAAGAGGAAGTTGTGTAGGATTATTGTTGAATGCTGTCGTTTCCCGACGCTCCTGAAACGCAGCTGTTTTAATAAGGCACTAAAAGTACTTTGTATACAATGGTACTCCACGAGATGTCGCCGTGTCACCGTGAGAAGAAGAAAGTCGGCAACAGAGCTCTTGGGATGAAAGATATTATGTCCAAATATTTGTACAAAATGTCTTTTTATACCACCTTTACTGCTCACTTGAGATATTTATAATTTCCCCCTACTCTACTATATTTTGGACATTACAAAATATAATGAAACATTTCTCATGTCAGCAATCAGTGCCATACAATCACCATGGTGGATTTTCAATATGCACGTTTATTTGTATCACAAGTGATCAATACCACAATTTTTTTTCAATCATATGCCTTTTAACCTGAAATGATTTTGTCACTTATTTGACTGGATTCCACACCACAACATATTTATGTTTTTATTCTTGCTTCCACCGAGGAGAACTATTGTCATTTGTTTGTTTGTTTGTTTGTTAGCAGAATATCTAAAAAAAAAGAAAGTTAAAAGTTCCTGAATTAAATTTTAGAGAGGGGGTTCTTGGAATGGGGAAGAGGTGATTAGATTTTAGAGTGGATCAGGGTCCAGCTGCAGCTCCAGGACATTTTTTGCAGCCTTGCTGGAGGTATGCCCTCTCAGAGTATGCTGCTGGATACAATCTGTGGCTCTAAGTCTAAACACTGCTGAATGAAGTCTTTTCCATCCTGACAGCAAATACAAAAAAACAAAACTTCACATATTTTTACAGCTCTTATCCAAAAACAGAGGTATTGACCTTCATAAACACCCTGTCAGCTGACATCATCTAGTACAATCCACATCTATTCAGTCAGAAAAGCTCTTCCTCTCTGAGAGTGTTTGATTTTGTGCGTCTTTGCTTTTATGACTAACAGCAGAGGACAGTTATCAGTGTCTGCGCTTGTGAAACATGGACCAACCAGGCCCCCATTGGGCCTCATGACTGCAACCTGCTTTTTATTGGTGGGGGGTGAGGAGGCCTGGTTGTGGCAAAGGTCAGCTTACTCAGTTCATGTTCAGCTCTGCAGTCAGTCAAAGAGTATATGTACAACACACAGATTTGTTTCCCACTATTCAAGCTTTTTTGCTGTCTCTTTTATTTTTCTGTCTTCTTTGTAGCTTAGATAAAACAAGTAAGCAGTAATGGCAGGAAGCAGGGCCAAAAGAAACTACAAATGTGGCTATTCTCATAAGTGTAAGTACTCTTTAATACATCTTCCATCCTCCAGAAGTACAGAATATCTGAACGTTTTCAACAGCTTTCCCAACAGACATGCCTGTTGTAAAAAAATCCTGATGCTGTGAAGGAAAGTAAAGGAAAAGAGAAGACAAGAATAAAGAGGAGAAAAAAGAACAGAAGAGAACAGAGAAATGACTGAAAGAAAGAAAAATTAATATAAAAAGAAAGGAATGGCATGGAAGTTAAGAAGAAGTGAGAAGATAAGACGATTTCTAATTGAAAAAAATGTGATCATCAAATTGTAAGCTGCACTACAACTCAGTAGGAAAACAGTGGAGAAGAGAAGAGCAGGGAAAATAAAGACAGGAGAAGAGAAGAGAAGAGATAATTCATAATCACCATGGCTCGGGGAATTAAGCACTAACCCCTCTTGGTGCCTCTTGGAGTTGGAGCCACAAGGTCAAGGATCAGCACCTTTTTCCTCAACCCTGCAGTTTCCTGGTGAAGAGGCAGAAGAAAAAAACAGAATAAATGAGTGATAGAGTCAGAGAGCAAGAGAGAGAGAGAGAAATTAAATATTGAAACAGGTTAAGTATTTGTCCTTCTCAACATTCTTAGCTCTCCTCTAGAGCTGCTCACAGATCATTCTATTACCATAAAGTCTATTAATATGATAATTGTCTGAGCTGCGTTCATTGACCAGATTAGCAGTAATTATGAGGCTGAGTGGGTGGAGTGTCCTCCAACCTCTGGGAGTGAAGCGGGGGTTATAGCCGCATGCAGAGGAACTTCAAACTACAGCGAGCAGATATTTAATAATCAGACAGTTCATCTCTGGACTGTCCAATTAATTACCAGGAAAGTTTATATCTTTATATGACTATACTGTTCACCTGCAAGACCAAAAATGTGATCTGTACGATATGAAATATTAATGTGTTTTGTTTGAAGATCCGACATAGTTTATTATGACATGCATACAAAAGTAGAAGAAATCAGGAGCGTGTCCAGAACTTCTCCCTTCATTACCACAGACCCTTTGATTTCCACCATCACATGCTTGATAAATCAAACCCAGATCTTCTCCACAGAAGATGATCTTTAAGTTGTGATCCAGAATCCAATGTTTCCAAAGATACCAAAAATACCCGATTGAATGACTAGTTCTAATTAATAACAACACTACAGTAGGTTTATAAGGGGAAACTTCAGAGACCATCATCTCCAAGGAAAGCCAAGCCTACCAGGAAGACTGTTGGTCTTCATTGTCTCACCAGCGGTTCTCCTGTCAGTCTTTTTTAAAGAAAAACAGAAAGCAGCATGATCTTTTATTGATGACTAAGCATTTTGGGGGTTATCCTGTGGAAGTTGAGAGGACAGACATCCTGGTGAGCTGTGTCTTCAGCTGTCTCTGTCTGTGGAGCTGCTGCTGCCGCTGGCAGGAAAGCCTTCACTAGTGATGTTGGCTGCATTTAGTTGGTGCACGGCAGGTTTTGTTAAACAGCTGTTTTGTATGTGTGTGCAGCTCCGGCTTTACACCATTAGATCTGTGCATTATGGGTGTCCCTCCTCTACAGGGTTTTCACTCCATGCTGGGACTTTGCTGGCCCATCCATTCTACACAGGAGACAGCATCTTGTTCCATTATGCATAATTTTTACATTAGGAATGAGGTCAGACACATTAAATGATCAAGTCTCATGCTTTATCCTGTGCCCGTTTGTTGGTCGTCAGCAGTATTCCACAAAAAGATTGGATTTCCATTAAACCTGGTGGGAGGATGGGTCTTGGGCCAGAATAGTTTCAATATAGAAAAGAACTCATTAAATTTTGGAGTGGATGATCCAGGAGGGTTTTTTTTTTAGAGTTTCTTTAACACTGTGTGATCTGACCTTTTTCAACATTTTCCCTCATTGTGCAAACGCTATTGAACTGATTTAGATGAAACATTATAAAGGAGTGGGACATGGGTCAGAAAGTTATGCAGACATGTGTATGGTTGTCCGGCCTTGGCAGAGGTATATGCACTCTATGGGAGTCTTTCTAGTTCACTCTGTGCCTCTTTTAAAACTTGCACATTCATTCATATACAAAGCCATTCTTGGAAAAATTCCTTCTTACTTATCTTCTCTTTTAAGATGGAGATATGTTAATCACAATCTCCGTTCTACAGATACCTTTGTAGTTCCAAATGTCCAAACTGGATTGGGAAAGAAAGCTTTTCGGTTTGCAGCTCCTAGTTCATGGAATAAATTGCAAACTCATCTCCATCGTCAAGCCCTTGTGACCTTAAATGAATTTAAAGGTTTGGTGAAATCTCTTGAATCCACGTTGTCTGTATGTGAGTGTTTTTACAACAGTTTACATATCACTGCATACATATTGTATACATATACATATATATATATACTAAAGTCACTCACGCATCTTCATAAGTGCGATATGCAGCTTTAAAATAAATGATCACTTCTCCCCTCTGGATATGTAGTCAACAGTTCCCTCCTCATTCGTCCACCCACCTCTTGTTATAGTTTTAGCTCTTTGCAGTAATGACTTGGCAGCCCTCGAGATAACTGCATTTCAGGATGCATCTCTGCCAAGCTTGTCGTAACTGTGTTGATAATGTTCAAATTCACAAACAAGCGTAATAACTTGTTAAACACGTCCACATGGTGTCTACTGGCTCGGACTCACGCACTGAAGAGAGATTAGTGATTGACTGACACTGAAAATGTGACTCTATTGGACTCAGACAGGATTTTAGACATTTGGAACTAGGTTCATCCTTTAGTAAGTCTGTCTCCCACTGAGAAACTAATGGGGGTTTTTCATGCACATGTGCGAGTTTGGCTTGACTCGGATTGATTTGTCGCATCAGCCCAGTGCAGCAGGGATTTGTATTACAACAGGGCTGGCAGCTGATGTGCTGCAGCTTCTCATCTAACACCTCTCTATGACTGTTTCTGATTGTTCTCTTCCTACCTGCAATATTACTGAAGAAGCAACTAACAACGAATGTCCTCTAAATACTTCACAATAAAAAAAATCCTCTTTATTTTGTTATTTAAAGTCTAATATTATGGGGGGGGGGGATCTAAATTAGAAAATGTTGGGTTTTGAGTCCCACAGCTGAAAGCAAACATAATCAAGCAGTAAAATAAGGCAGATATGTAAATGTACAAGCAGAGACTGTTAGATACTCTTATGTTCAGACAGGTTTGGACCCTGCATGGTGCAGACATGACTCTGAGACAGGAACAATGCAGTTCAGTCATTTAATAACAATGAATGCAAAACTTAAGGAGAAAGACAGAAACTATATCCATGAAACAGGCAGGTTCAGTTCACAGGTAAATCCAAAAAGGTCAGAGGAAATATGGTCATTCCTCTTGTGAGGGCTTCACTACAGTCTCTAAAAAGTCATCAGAGAAGTAAAACATGCAAAAACACTCCAAGGCACACTGTAGGATTTATGTCACTTTTAAAATGCCTTTATTTTACATTAAAAAATGGTTAAAACGACCAACCCAGGTCTTCATCAGGGTCTGCAGCGGATTGGCTGACCTGGTACAGGTGGTTGGAGCTGCCCTGGTCTGGACCTCGTCTCTCTCTTACTGTCCTGTCTCTCTGTCACGGCTCAGTCCCGACTTGTTGCCTCCCCAGCATGTTTTTGCTTTTGTGTTGCTTTTCTCCTCTCCCCATCCTCTCCCTCTTTTTCCCTCTCATCTCGTCTGTGTGTCTGGGACTGTGTATCTACACACACCTGCCTCCAATACTACAATCATCTGCCGTATAAGAACCCCGGCTCTGCAACACTCCTCCCCAGATTATTACTCGACCTGTGTGGTAGTATGCCGGCCAGAATTCTGACTTTATTCTCAGAATTAATGCATTATCATTAATGGTATCCTGAATTCAAGCCAGGACTCACTTCCATCATACATTTTCAAACATTGAATTAATTTAACATCACTATTGTTACAACACTGGTTTAATGCTCCACCAAAAAAAAAAGAAGAAAAAAAGACAAGTGACAGGACATGGGCACTTCAGGGGCCAATCAGATTTCAACTGGGGCCAGTGCCCCTCTGGCCCCATCTCTGGATCCACCCATGGGTTGGGTTCAGTGCCCATGTGGATCAGTGGTTTATAGACAATGAATAGATTGAATGATCGAATTTTGATATCAAAACAAAACAAAACAAAAAAAATACTGACATTTTTGGTCACATATTTTTAAATAGGGCCCCAGTATGACTGTGGATAAGATCTAAAGCTCGACTTAAAAATGGCTACTTGCTGCTGTTGACCCCTATTGATATTTTCTCCGGCACTGATATTAATTGAAAGCAGGGTGTGAGAGCACATCATGGAGGTGACCATGACATGCTCTCACACCCTGCTTTGAGATGCTGTGCTGAGAGGCCTGTTTGAGATATTACCATCCTCAGTCCTTGAAAAGGCTCTTCTGTCTGGGTTTAAAGCCAGAACAGCAAATTTAAATGAGTTTCCTTCTCTGAGCCATGCCTGTCTGAATAATTCATTGACAATATTTAATAAACCTCGGTCCATCCCTGTGTAGACTGCCCCCATGCAGGAGTGGGTTAATACTGTTGTGGCAGAAAGTCAAAGGAAGACAAGGAGACTTTGGTTTGCAGTCGACGGGATCATTTACTGTCAGTTCAACATCATCTTCCAAACATGATACATGACATGATCAACACAATAGTGACTCTGCTGCAGTTTTATACCCATCAATACACACGTCACGGTCTCTTTGGTCAGCAGTACACACTCATGGTTTACATATCACTCTGGCTCCATGACTGGTCTGCATATCTACCACAGAAGGTTACAACAACATATCTTATAATGTCTTCATTTGTGTGGTTAGAACAACATGTTATTGAAGGATTGAGAGTTCAAACAAGAACTTCTTGAACCATTGTGTCAATACAAGTAAAAACTCCCTACAATACTTGAAATGTTCAAGCTTCATTAATAAGGCATTCAACGGAGCGTTAAATAGAGGTCAGTGGCCTTGGCAATGTCAGATAAGAAGGGGTTTGGGGATGTTGTGGAAAGAATGATAGATCTCTTTTGGACTGATTGATTAGGTAAATTGATTGCTGTGATGGAAGGAGGATCCTCTAATTATAAACCTTTTATTGATGGTATTTTCTCTTAGATTTCAAGCTTGTAAATTCTTGTGAGCCTCTGTGAGTTTGTCATCTTTATGGTTACTTCACCGAATCACATTGCAGATATTTGATGTGCAGTTTTGGTCTGTCAGTTGCCTTTTGTTGCTTTAAAATGTTTCCCTTCAAAATGTTGACTGCCACGCCTCCTTTATACAGACAACAGCTGCTACTTAGCAGTCACCATAATGTACTGTACACTTGAGGCAGAGATTGTAGTTGTGATGATGTCACTTCAGATTTTGGAGAGGTGTATGATTAGAGCCTCTTGCAAACAGCTCCCCACTTAAAGTTGTTGCTTGTAGTGAGACGCTCACAAAAAATTGTTCCAGTTAGGACTAAAAGCATCCATGTGAATCAATTTCATCTGTTTTGGTGCAAATGAAAGTGACAACAGGTGCAATGGAGAGGAAAAAGCAAGACAACCTCCAAAAGGGATGGTCTTACATGTGGTGTCCACAGACAGTTGTCAGTGATGGTCTGGGGAGGCAGATCCTTGGAGGGTCACACAGACCTCCATGTCATAGCCAACGGTACCCTGACTGCTGTTAGGTACCAGGATGAAATCCTCAGAGCGATTGTCAGACGTTATGCTGGTGCAGCGGGCCCTGGGTTCCTCCTGGTGCAGCGGGCCCCGGGTTCCTCCTGGTGCAGGACAATGCCCGGCCTCATGTGGCCAGAGCGTGTAGGCAGTTCCTGGATGATGAAGGCATTGATGCCATTGACTGTTCCTCAAGTTCCCCTTTTCTAAATCCAATTGAGCAGTGACACCACAGACTGTCCAGGAGCTCACTGATGCCCTGATCCAGGTCTGGGAGGAGATCCCCCAGGACACCTTCCACCTCCCCATCACCACCAAGTCTTCAAAGATTCACCAACTTCATCATACATCAGCTTGACCAGGATCATCAGCCACCACCACCAGTGTCTGGACTCTAAGGGGGGATATATATCTTGCTGCTGCTCAGGAAAGATGGCCTTCGATCTCAATATCCTGACATTCTAATTATCACATATCGTTTGATGTAATAAACATTCTTATTTACTTAAACAGCTTGTCTCTTGTGATTGAAATACTGGTGCACATTAGTCTCTATTGTATAAAAAACAAACAAACAAAAAATCAAACACAAAACATTATCCTGACATAAAGAGAGAAAAATATCCCCTGCTAAAACTAACAGATAAAAGACATTTTCACAGATGAATGAATTGAAATAACTTACTAAATGAATGAATGAATGAATTAATAGATAAAAATAGAAAATGGATCATTAGATTTTCAGGGCGTCTGTAGTTTAGGTACATTTTAGGAAAGTTTGCATTACTTTTAGCTCAGCCATAAATACGCTTCTTCTCACACCTACAGATTTTATATAGGTCAAAGTGATGACTTGGGCTGGTATTTTCAACTAATGTATATTACAAAATGATAGAATCTGTTTGTATGTATTTATTGATTTTGTTTTTTTGTTTTAACACTCAATATAGAAACAAAATGAAAAAGCAACAAAAACAGTACAGAAACAAAATAAAGCAGAACATCTCGGCTCATAGACACACCTTCACATTCACAGAGGGGGGGAACTCAGCGTTTACACAATATATACATCAATTTAACAAATAGTTATGAAGCAGGTTTCACTCAAATCTATACGACACAAACCCTCTTGCAAAGATGGCAGAGATATCTAAACCCATATATAATATAAAAGCCTCCCAAAGTTTGTGAAATGCTCTCTCTTTGCCATGCAACATGCACGTCAAAAAGTCCAATGACACATATTCAGGTATGATGTTATGTCAAAATATTGTAGTTGGAACTTTGTCCATTATCCATTTCAGAAGAATACATTTTCTTGCACAGGATGTAAGCATTTTGTAGAGTTTCCCTTTATGTGTATCGGTAATGGAGGCATTTGATATCCTGCGTAACACACAAAGTGGGTCACATTCTGTAGTAATAGATAAAATCTTATCAATTTCCTGCCCTATAACATACCAAAAAGGCTGTATTTTCCTGCAAGACCACAGGCAATGAGTGAGACTTCCTGTTTCTGTTGTGCACTTGAGACATAGTGGTGAAGAATCGATATTAAACTTATGACGATGGGAGGGGGATACATGGGCTCTATGTAGGATCTGAAGTTGAATTGATTTCACTCTGTTACAGACACTCAGGGTTTTTGCACTCTTCCAGGCATCGTCCCAATCATCATCCGTAATCTCTACATTAAGTTCTCTTTCCCATATTTCCTTTAGGTGAGAAGTGTTTGTGGTGTCATACCCTTTGAGCATACTATAGAAAGAGCTCATAGAGTTGCTCAGCTGAGATCTGAAAAGCAACTTCTCAGAGCTAGAGATATGTTGGTTGTCTAGGACTGTAGTGTCCCTCGTAACAAAATCTCTCACCTGTAAATAACGGAAAAAGTCCTGTTTTTGAATATTATATTTTTCAATTAGTTGACTAAAAGACATCAAAGTGGACCCCTCCAGCAAGTCACACAGATTTGAGATCCCTTTAGTTGCCCAAGCCCGGAAACCCTTATCCTCTATTCCAGGTGTTTGCATGTATAGCAGAGGACAAAGTAAGAAGCATGTCTCCAGGCCTGCTAACATACACTGAGGTTTTGGTTGCTCTCTGCCACCTACAGTACAGGAGGTGCTCACATACCTAAGGTGGGTCTGATGCCTTGATGATGAGAGGAAACTGCTAAAGTTAGCCCCCCTGCTGCCAATCACAGCTGCCTACAACAGTGAAGGGCTTGTGATCACCCTTCAGGGTGACAGCAGCGGCAGGATGGCCATTAAATTACATCTGTAGTCTGTGCTGCTTTTTAGCTTTGTTTGCATTTTCATGAACTGCTTGCTTCAAGCATAGCTTTGGAATATACAGTACCATTGATGCATTTTTACAGCTCTCAACTTCAAGGAAGGTAAAATGCTCCCCGAGGTTCTGCCTCTGAAAGCCTTGCAAGCTTGAACACAGCTGAGTTTTTAAAGGCTGCAGGAGAGTGATAAGACGCTGGAATTTGATGCATTTACATGGAGTGAAAGCTCAGGATTATACTTTGTGTTTTTATTGCTGTGGAACAAGCCTCGTGGGTTTAACAGCCTTAAATTCATGTAATGAGCTAGACGGGGATTATGGAATCACCCAAATTAATTGTGTTTATCAGCAAATGCTCTTGCTTTTATTGGTGCATATGGAGCCTTTATTGAGGCATTAGGCCAGAGTTCTTGATGCACTGCTTTGTTTGCTTTTCCTTTTATATTCTCTATCTGATTCAGTGCCGCCAAGCATAAACACTGTCTTCAAACAACTGTTGAATATTCATGCAAGACCATTAAGTGAACTACCTCATACAAATGAGTGCAGATACTTCTTAAAGGCATGCCGCTGACCCTTTCCCCCACCTCCTCAACTCTACATTCAGCATTTAAATCAGAAAATGTACAGTACCAGACAAAAATTTTGACTGGTACTGTACATCTGCGAGTCTACACAAAAGGTGTGCTCAGTGCAAGAGCATCATTTTCATTTCGTTACAAGTAGAGCGGCTCCCATCCATTATGTTAATGCCCGTGCTGCCTTGCTTTGTGCTATTGCTTGCAGAACATTGCAACAATCCAAGGTTTTCCAAGGTCATCCTCCAGACCACCTTCTGCTTCTGTCCCTGACAGACCTGCTTGTGTAGGGACGACAGGTATCTTCATTAGAAACAGTGCACAGGGGTGTCTTTGTGTCTCTTGCGATAAGAGTATAATTTAATCAAAGCGAAGCAGCTTCTATAACTTTGGAAAGGTCTCACAGCAAGGTTAAAATGTGCACAGAGGTCTATCCATCACCGGCTGCCTGTCTTGGACTGTGTTCGGTTGCTTCAGCTGACCCATGTGCAGTGTGTGCAGTATCACCACTAGATGGTGCTGTAGCTGTATGTGAAGTAGAGTGGTACATGAAGTAATACTCAATGCATTTTGTCATAAATGGAGGAAAGAAAGATAAAACTGAAGGAAAGATGCATGATTTAAAAAATACATATATATATATATATATATATATATAATTTAATACCTTATTAGTAACATAATAATGCAGTAATGCTGATCCTACTTCTACTGTGATGTCTGCAATGATTATTACTGATACTGGTACAGATATGTCATCCACTACAAATGTAATGACTGCAACTACTGTAGTGTTACTGTGACCATAGATGGTTATAGATTTAGCCAAGAACTACTTGGAATTAAAGTGACATTAAATGAACTCACTCTTTTGCTGGGGCCCCTCTGAAACTCCCTCATGGACCCCCCAAGTTTGAAAACCCCTGTTCAAACTAACACTTATACAAACCCTGCTATTATTACTTCTAAAACGAAGGGCTGGAAAAAAATATTCAAATCATAACCAAAAAAAAAAGGACCAGAAGTAAAGGTGCATTAAATATATATTTTTCATTGGTCCTACATTAAACTTTTTGTATTATCAGCAATAACATTTGATCGTTGTGACGGATTCATTAACATAATTTAATGTTGTAGTTGGTTTAGATTAAGTTCATGTGTATTTTAATCTCTGATGATGCATCATATGGTTTAAGATCATCATGATGTTGATGATGAAGAAATACTCTACTTCTTTTACTTTAATAAAAGTAATACTACAAGTAAAGTAAATACTACACTAAAATAAATAAGTATGGTCAGACACAGAATTTAAGTGTTTGAATTATGTTTCATTTTATGATATAGGTTAAATATAGAGGATCGTGTTTTAATGTTTTCCTAACATATTGAGTCAATGTGAATTATTTATTAGAGTAACTTGAGTCTGATTAATTAAGGAGACAGAATAAGTGATTTGAAATGCATTACTTTCATACAATACTATCATAATAAACACTTGAATGAATACATTATGTTTATGTAGGATTTCTCCTTTACTTTATATGTAATATATTATATATTACTATATGTAATATATGTAATATATGTAATAATTGAAAAGACACAATAGGTTTATGAATAAGTTTGCATTAACTTAATTTAATTAGTGTTATTTAATTCATCCACGACTCAACCCTTTGCATTAAAGTGATTCTTTACATTGAATTTATGTAATAAAATATATGGACATATCATGTGTGGTTAAAATACTTAAATCATCTGCTTTGGGATGAGTAAAATAAATAAACATGCTATTGTGAGTGACCAGGAGACTCCTGAACAATGGATCCACCAACTGAATATATGGCAGCTATTTTAAGAATATGTCATGAATACCTGTTCTGTGTGATGTCTTCTGAAAACATTTCTCCAAATTGAAAAGGTTTACAGCAGGTTCTAAGACCAATAGAAGCACATCTGGACGCGCTCATTTCCTCTGAGCGGGGGTGCCATCATCTCCTGTCCTGCCCCCCCTCCAGCAGCCCCGCAGTGGTACGCTCCGTGTTGGATGCATTCATCTCATTGACCGGCAGACAGTCCTCATCAGTACCACCGGAGCCCCGGAGCTTCCCACAGAGCGGCCCTTCTTCCCACACAAAGCGAGCAGCAGCCTCCAGCCTCTCCGTCCCGTCATGAAACAGACTCTGAGCGACCTGATGAGGATGAGCAGGATATGCCGGATGGTATTTGCCACCTGTTTGGGATCATTTATTCTGGTCATCTTTTATTTCCAAAGTATGTTCCAACCAGGTAGGACCTCTCCCCGCTCATCTCCTCTCCTCTCTGTCGGACGTGTGTGTAGAGTGTGTGTGTGTGTGTTGATTTATGGCATCTTGTCCTGGCATGTTGACACATCGATTATTCAGGCTGTATCTTACAGTAACGCTGCATAAATTATGGATGATTGTGCCACGTGAACGCGTAAATCATCCAGCTTCTTTTATGGGGCTCAGTCTCTGGGTTATCTTGTTGCGCTGTAGTTGAGAGGATATTTCTTTGTGGAAGTGTGGATTTGTACGCTAAGGTGCGATTGGATCTGGGCAACCAGGCGCTGTTGGTTTCCTTTCAGCCGGCAAGTGGCCCGGAGCGGACAGCGGAGGTTTTTGCCTTGTTTTTGGCGAAGGGGATCGGTGGGGTTTGACAAAGTGGCTCAAGCGATCAGCAGATGGTTCTTACCATCTGGATCGAGAGCGAAGACCAGCGAAGACCATGCCAATATAGGAAAAATCAATTTGGCTTCCATATCTAAAAATAAACCATCTCCAGGGAGCATTTAGGACCGATGTCCTCCTCTAATCTGTGCGCTCCGGAGACCCGTAAATAATTTATCACATACAATAAAGAAAAGCGTCTCCGTGCCAGCAGAGGCTCTGGGGGATCATTTGCATGAAATGTAGTTAAATTAGCAGATTTTATATGTTGCTTTGCGAACCTTCCGTTTTAATGAATTGGCGCTGAACCAGTTTGTTGTCCAGCAGCGTCTCTGTGCGCCAAAATCAAACAAACCCTGAGTTCAGACGCGCAAAGGAGGAGCACACCGACACGCACCACGGCGGTGACACAGTTCTGCTGAACTACAGCACAACAGATTTACTGTACGGTGCAGAAGGGGAAAAAAAGTCTTTCTGGGTATTTGCTTTCCATGACTGAACCATTCAATCCCAGAATGCTGCTACTGGCGCGTGTCTGCCAGGCTCAGTGTTGAGGTTGCAGCATAGTGTCCATCCAGTGACAGTGAAAGTACAGGGCTGTGTATCAGTCTATAGGATGTAAGAGCAGTAGAGAAAGTATCTGAGTGATGGGGCTGAAACCTGAGATACACCAGAGAGCACAAACATCCACCGCAGCATGAAATGCTGTCACGTCTCTGATCGGGACACACAAAGACTCTTCCTCTCCCTGTGAGTCACCAGAGCTGCAGCACTGGACAACTAATGTTTATAATCCCCACCAAGAAAATGATGCATCAATTCAGGGAATATAATGTCTAAAATAGTCTATCTGTGTAAGGTTATAATTGAATTACTGAATCAATATTGGGGAAATATTTGATCAAACCTTAAGCAGCTGCTCAACCGATCAATAGAGCCACATTCCACAACCCACTGCTATATGTAAAATTATAAATCCCCATTTTCTCTTTCATTATGTTTTCTTTTCTTCTGGCCTTATAAAATCCAATATGTAGAAAGCTATTGGATAAACTGAGCTTTCACATTTTAATAAAGGCAACAAATCCAGAAATGATCCTAAAGCTTTTTCATTAACTCAAATAAGGAGAGGTTTACTTCCTGCTGTAGGAGGTTATCTTTGTCGGTTCGCAGGATTACGCAGAATCTATGGATGTATTTCCACAAAACCTGGTGAAGGATGGACCAGGAATGAACCCAGGGAATTTTAATAAGGATCCAGATTAAGAGATGGATCCAGGAATTTTTCCAATTTCTTTAACATTGTGAGAAAGGGGCATTTTTCAATATGAAAACCAATTTCCATGAATCATATCAGAGGGGTGAGGCATGGCTCAGAGTGCTACTCTGGTTCTGTGTTAAAAGGGCTCTACATGAATGAAAACCCAGTCACTGTATTTTTATACAGTATGTTTTCCTACTCAGAGGCATTACTTAAATTTGGGGTCCATTAATATTGGACCTAAAATAGAACATTAGAATTAAAGGGTCACTTCACCAAAATTACACATTAAGTTTGGGTTTTACCTGCAGAGGTTTTTAGGATAAAGAATTTGTCTCTGTGATTTCTGACTGCAAACAAGTGAAAACATTTATGGTGGTCACATCATTCAAATAAATGCATTTAAAATGTCCCAGTTTTCAATGGAATTACCCTTTAACAAAGCGATAGGTCCCATGATTACTGTAGAACTATGAAGTATCCTGGTACAAGGACAGATGTTGAATTTTCAGTGCTGCAAGCACCTCAACTTGGCCTCCATTACATTAAGCTGGATGCAGAAGTACAATGCCTGACACCCTGAAATGTAAGTGAGGATGTATTTGGACAATTTGGGTTAAATGAACCTTTTAGAATTTAATAAGATCCTGTGCTAAAAAAAAACAAAAAAACCCTGAGGGGGCCTGACAGTGGGATTCGTTTTGTTAAGCATGGCGCTGTATTCTGTAGCAACAAAACAGAACAGAGTGAAACGTTTTCTCAATTCAACATCATTAAATCAGCTGCAATACAGAGAATTGATTGATTGAACCAAGACCCCATTAAACCCTGGTCCTGCCCCAGATCCTGCTCTCACTGTTATACCAATCTCTGCTGGTATTTCATCAGCTTCTGCACACAGGTCAAATAGTGGATGTTCTATTTTGCTGAGGTGATGACAGGCTACTGTATCCAGGATGCTCTGATTGAAGGGGAGATGTGTGCAGCAGCGTGTTTGTGCAGGAGCAGGGATATAAGTTCTAATGCTGCAGTGTGTGTTTATCTGTGATTACAGAGGTGAGACAGATTCTAGTGAGACTTCCCTCCCAAGACGTCCTCTTATCCCTGTCTCAATCTGTTTACCTTCCTCCTGTAATGACTTCATCACTTGCTGTACTCTATCTTCATTTTTCCTCAGGCTCACTCTCCCTATTCTTCTCCCTTTCTCTCTCTCACACACACACACCTACACACACACACACACACACACACACACACACACACACACACACACACACACACACACACACACACACACACACACACACACACACACACACACACACACAGCAGCACCATTATTGTCCATCAGATGAAGATCCAGGCAAACGTCTCCCTGCTTCAGGCATGTTTAGCGGGCATGGGAATCCCTCCTGGCCTCCCAGTGTAAACTCTCACCTCTCTTGCAGGACCCTCAGGGTCGTGACCTCTTGTAAAAGAGAAGTGGGAGTGGGGAGGGGGGGCACAGACATATCACTCTGTGGGCTTAACTAAGACGCACTGAGAAAGGCTCAAGGACTTGCAGTATTACAGTATATGAAATGAAAATGGATATAAAGTGCTAATATCATAAAAAAGTCATCTTTATGACCAGACAGAAAAGGCACCTTTGGCTTGAGGGAGAGTGAAAATAGATTTTTAAACTCTACTTCTCATCTCACAAGCTCCTCCATCTGGCGTGGACACTGGAGAGCGAACAGCCTTCGAGTGTCGAGAGATGCATTCAACAGCATTTTGAGATGATGCCACATTAGATTTAGTTTGGAGCATGGCAATCCTCATGCTCACTGTCCAGTTAGTGTGTTTGCATATCTTAAAGGATAATGCCAACTTATGGGGAGTTGTATAAACAGTGCTGTTTATTCATTTACTCCTGTTGGTATTTAACCAAGATGATTCTCAATTTATCTGCATACATAAATACATCAATAACTGGATGAATTAATGAATGCTTTAAATTCCCAGAGTATCACAAAGCACCGCTCCACCAGATGGGAGACGTGTACATAAAGTGTGGTGAAAAAATATTTAGCAGTTTTTTGAGTTATGCCCCTGAAACTGTCAATTGAGACAAATCTCAGGTTACGTCAACATATAACCATGAAAACAAAAAAATACAAACAATTAAAGTTCCTAAACAGCAAAGGGCACCACTTCAGTTTTTATTTTTATTGTGGCAGGTGATGTGTGATAATCAGTCTGTCAGGAAGTCTTTGCCGCTTTGACTCTTCAGCAAGATTGTGGTCTTACCTGACCAGCAGCCAGACAAATCCCCCCATGGGGTCCAGACACTGGTGGTGGTGGCTGATGACTCTGCAGAGACTGATGAGGCTGATGAAATGATGAAGTTGGTGAATCTATGAAGACTGAGCGGTGATGGGGAGGTGGAGGGTGTGCAAAACAGCAGCATGAAGAAGCTAGAGGTAAAGAGAGAATCATATTTAAAAAGACAGCAGCAGCAACATGATTGGCTGACAATGACGGCGCGTCGCTGTACTGTTGGATAGATGTGACCAGCTAAATGAGAACAGGAGTTCTCAGCTGTCAGCCCCAGAGGACGACAACAGGAAATGAACACTGAGCATGCATGAGAGGTGTGAATGACTGGATGGTAAGAAAATAAACTATGGCCTAAAGCTGCTGTTCCACTTCGTAGTACCGGCTCTACTCCACCTGACTGGACTCAGCTTGGTATTGGGTACTACCTCCTCAGGGTAGGTGGACACCACGCGGAACACCCCTCGTCCACCTCTTGTGATCCTCTCATCGGCTGTTGAAGACAGGAACTTCTGCACCTCCTAAATGTAGCGGCCACAATAAAGAAGTTGCAACCACTAAAGTAACTTGACTGTTTGAGAGTGGCGGCCATTGATTTGTGCAATGCAGGATATTCTGTGCGTGCCGGGCATTAATGATGCAATGATGCAGAGACGATTCTCCCTGACCAATCAGTGGTCTCACGTGACCTCTGAACTAACCGTAACGGAGGTAGCACTAAAAAGTAGTACCACCAGGTACATTTTACCTAATGGAAAACCAAAAAAGGGTAGTAGAGTCGAGTAGAGCCGGTACTACGCAGTGGAAATGAGCTTAAGTGTTGAAAGTAATGTTCTTCCTGATTGAACTTTTACTAGAGTTTCATCCCTAGATGTAAGTGATTAAGGCCTGAAGGCCTATACTTAAACGTCTGGTGGATAACTCGTCACGTACAAAATTGACAAAATCCCCCAAAGAGAGATTTGAGAGTTGGTCCTAAACTGAAATGAATTATCCACCATTTGGAAAAAGGGGGACATTAATCTGACGAAGTGACTGCTGCCGTCATAGGAAAGCTTGAGATAGAATTTCAGTCAAGTTATTAAAGGTGCTTAGTGACACCAGTCCTGTCTCCCCGCCTGGAATATTGAGTCATGAATTTCAGGCAGCAAAAACAAAATGGTTTTGAAAGCAAATCCCACAGAATAATAGACTGTGCACTGGACACATGGCTGCAGACACACACAACAGCCTCACAAACACAAACAGCCCAGCGTTGGAACATAGGTCATTCATGCCAAATGGATGTTGTCATGACTGTTGTTATATTTCAGCCCAAAGGGCCAACTGGTTTGGTTCAGCCTCTGCTCGCCGACGGCCATGAGCCAGGACCTGTGCCCGTCCACCTCCGTCCTGTCTGTCTGAATTCATTTCACCTCAGGTTAGTTTGTGCGTTTGACGGATCTAGTGTTGCTCATCAGTCTGAGTCTCTGCTGCTCCTTTAAAGGCATTGGAGCTGCTCTGATCCGTGTGGCTAATAAGACATTTTGCTCCATGTGTTTGCGCGTTGTTTGGTTTCTTTGTGAGGTGCCTCTGGGTTCATTTTGGACCTACCTTTGTGTGTGTGTGTGTGTGTGTTTGTGTGTGTTTGTGTGTGTGTGTGTGTGTGTTTGTGTGTGTGTGTGTGTGTGTGTGTGTGTGTGTGTGTGTGTGTGTGTGTGTGTGTGTGTGTGTGTGTGCTGAGATGTCAGCTCTGTTCAGCCACTCTGCTGTGTTTTTTGGGAGCCTGCTTTTGCACCCAGGCCTCAAAGTTGCACCGTCGTGTTTTACATCTCCCAAAGCCGACTCGGACTCCAGAGCGGTCAACAGCCTGAGTGACCTCATCTAAAGCCCCAACATGATTTAGTTGTTTTTACTCGACTGTGTGACTGAGTGTGTGAGGGAGAGATTTCCATTAAGACGGACAAGGAACAAAGTTAGCTAGTCTGCAGCGAGAATCGGGAACGTCTTTGGAAAGAATGAAATTTTTTCGCCTGGAATTTCGACAGGAAACTCGAAATTCCTCACCTTCATCAGTTTGTGGCCGTCGTGTAACTGATACTGTAGTTCAGAGAGAGACGGCTGAGTCGCTGCCATCAGTGACCCTGTAATGGCAGAAATGGGCTCCTGTCCTTGAACCTTCAAAAGCCTCATGTTGAATGGAGATTTTAATTTCAACAAGACATGACATTCTTTAATTGCAAACACAGAAATGATCAGGCATCGTTTGTGACTGGAGTAAACACAAATGTTCCTGGTGGTGTGTAACTGGAGACTAAAGTGTTTTTACACCAAATTCAGCGGATTTAAGGCTTTTAAAATGTGGGTAAAGACCCAAACAGTTTGACACCTTTTTTACTGCCTGTTAATGAGTTTCAGTCTCTGTTTTTTTTTTTTTACAAACAAAGGGATGAGTTGGATTTAGGTCTGGGCCACGTTTCATTTCCTGGACATAATTCAAAAAGTGTTTACTATTTTTTTCACAACATGTTAATGTATGAACACCTCTGACAAACGGCACCTCTCTGCTACATGTTCCATGTAGCAGAGAGGTGCCGTTTGTCATTTTGGGAATTTTTAACGTTTTTATTTATCTGACAATTAACAGGAACTGGAGTTAACACGGACATATCATGCTTGTTTTTTCTGGTTTGTCACATTTAGCATCAAAAACACAGAACAGGAAACACTAAAGAGGGGCACGGAGAATAGTTCCAGTGTTACATTGGTTATTGTTGACTTATTATTTCTGACTTGTGTGTCAACACACACAGATATGTGTAGGAGTTTCTCTACTCCGCTGAGAGCCATTCTAGTTTGGGTTGTTTCAATCAGTTCATTTAGAGGATTTGTATTCATTAACCTTTATTTCCTAAGCCAGGCAATCTCATCACTGTTCAATGCACTTCACTTCCTGTTCCTATCATGGGAGTTTGCAAAGCTGCAGCTGACATCTCTGAATACACTAAAGATGAACTCAACACAGGTTTACTGAGCCTCTTTGACTGATGCTGGTGTGATGGAACCCTGAGACAGAGGGTTCCTCCTTCTCTTCCACTGATCTTTGGCTCTTAATACTTGTTTGCTGTGTATCAAAGGGTCATCCTTCTTTTCAGAGAGAGGCCTGCTGACAGAGATCAGCCACAGAGATTAAACAAGAGCTGTGCCTTGTGTTTGTTTGTGTCGCTGTGCTTCACTGTCTCCCTTCCCCAGTCATTGTTTGACCCAGTGCACTCCCGTGTGTGTGTGTGTGTGTGTGTGTGTGTGTGTGTGTGTGTGTGTGTGTGTGTGTGTGTGTGTGTGTGTGTGTGTGTGTGTGTGTGTGTGTGTGTTGTGAGAGTGTATCCCGGATTTCCTGTTTGTGTGATCTTAGTGCTACTGCTGTTTTCCTGCTCAGCTCCATGGCTAAATCCCTGATCAAACATCCCAACGCTGGGGGGGGGGGAGGGGTCGAACCCCAGCTGGGTCACACCACAGCATCCCAGATTAGCTGCCACACATACAGGAACCCGTTCTGCTGCTGAGGACAGCTTTTGATGGAACAACGTTTGAAACTGATTTGAGTTGTTGTCACAGAGATACTTGTGACGGACGTGACAGCTGTAATTCAGCTGTACTTACAATAAGCAGAAAATCGGTTTCTTTATCTTGAAGCAAGTCAACAACATCAAAATCTTTTTTGCATTGAATTTAAGAAGAATTTCACCTCTGGAAATATGGTCTTGTCATAAAACTGGGCTGTTTGTGTTGTAGAAAGAATCCAAAATATTTCTGAAAAAGCTGAGATACAACCAAAGAGACATGACCAGAGAAAAAGGGTTGGCGAAAAAAACCTAAAAGGACCAGAATGCACTGCACCACACCAGACCGACAACCACTCTGGCTGGTGTCACACTAATTACTGCATATTTGATTTATTCAATTCTCTTTTCAGGCTCTGCTTTCTTTGGATTTTCTCTGTACTGCTAAAACGTCCACTAAAATATGTTTCTAAAAGTATGTAGGCAGAAATAGTCAGTGAGGGAAAAGAATGTTGGTTCATATTTTATCACCACTGCCTCATTAGAGCTTGAGACACGCCTCTCTTGATCTAAGAGAGACAGAACCCCCCCCCCCCCCGGAGTTTACTGTCTTCTATCCCCAAAGTAAAGACGCAAAGCTGATTGAAAAACTGCAAAGTCTCCATTAAGCTTGGAATGTAGCAGTTTTTTTAAGCATTTGCATCATTCACAGGGTTCTAATGGCAAAGGAAATGAGACACCCTGAGGGAAAATCAGTGCAGTTATGTGTTTCATCTCTTTTTCAATAGTACGATACACCAACATTGGAAATTGTCAAATTGGATAGTCTGGCATTTCAGTAAACAGGCTGTACCTGGCTGAGCTAGTGCTCAGAGATTCCTTTAGTTTAGCCTAATACACCCTAAGGATTACAGGTAAGCATGCAACACTCCATATAACTCCTCATAAAGCCACATCTGGTCACTTTTTACATCTCCATTTCTGTGTGTATACAGATAAAATATGTTTCTGTGCTGGTGTTTTAACATTAAACAGAGCTAGGATGCTTCCAGTGAACTAGACTGACCCCTCCAGGTTCCTGCTCCATATTTAATGCACAGACATTAAACACTGGCAGAGTTTAAAGGCAGGTTCTTATTATTATATACAGCAGGAATGGTTCACTGCTTCTAAATGAGCAGAATTTGGTCCGTTTGAGGGGCTATTTTATTGCAATATTATTGCAATATTATGCAATATACACACTCACACACACAACACACGCACACACATACACACCACCCCTCTCCTCTCCCCACCCTCCATCCTACAGTGCAATAATTCTGTGCAATAATTCACCTGGAGCAATATATTTATCAACTGTGCAATACATTTAAGTACAGCACTAGATGTCCATAGTGCAATAATTTTAATTGTCCATTTACATTTATGTACATTTACATCTATGTCCACTTACAGTGCAATATTCTTAAATTCTCTGCTGCATATACTACGTGAATTGTGTCATGTTAAATTGTTATTGTCTCGCCACTAGGCCTGTATATAGTCTTAATATATTGATATATCTTGTGTGCACCTTAAGGAGTTTGCCCTTTAATTTCATTGTACACTGTATAATGAAAATAAAGGTATTGAATAAATTTATATATTTTATATAATATATTGGATAGTAAATCAAAGATTGCCTTATTGTAAAAATTGAAGCACTATAACATAAATTAACTCCAATAAGGAAAGTAAGTCTTTCTCAATATGATGCTCTTATGAATGACAGTCAGAGATGTTAGCGTCACAGATTCCACTTGTAAGCTAAATGCTAACCAGCCAATCACACTATAGGCGTGTCTCAGCAGAACCATTGATTTTCTCCTCTTTCTCCATGTGTCACATTTTCTCAGTGATTTTTAGACTTGCATCAAAGTTAAAATATGATCAGCTTTTTACTGCATGGTGCTGGAGCACTGCTTTTTGCATGAATTGCATTCAGTGTCCTGGATGCACATGCAGACCTGCCACAGTTGAACTAGGCTGTTTTGTACGGTGTTTTTGAAGTTGTGCTTGTAGTGGTGTGATCGGGGCCTGATCATTTTCCTTGTCAAAAACTAAAATTCTGTACAATGACTGCTACATGTTCAATGTATCTCTATAGCACAGTATAGCACAGTGATTATTTGTGCCTTCTTACAAGCAGATAGACATAATTTTGGCAATGTAGTAACTACTTTTCATTTAAATAGCAGGATTTTCTTCCATTTTGGACTCAAATCTCATTATAATTGTTGGTTTGTAACTGCTCAGTTGCACAGATTCATGTCTGAGGGTTGACAACAATTTAAAATGACTCATATAAGGCTAATGAACTCTTATGTCATCCTCATTCTCACAATTTCTGCTGCGCTTTTGTTGAAATTAAAGCACACTAAAAGAATCCTTAACATCATTTAGCATACTAACAATTATTTTCAGGTACACTCTGCTCACATGACCTGACAAATCATTACCAGTCACTGAAGATGTTTCCTCAACATTAGCTACTGTAGCAAGCAAAGAAAGGACTTCACTGAAGCTCATTTCTCCTCTGAAGCTCATTCCTCCACTGCCACCATCTATTAAAACCATCAACACATATGTCTCAGAGGTTTACAGCTCTCTGCGTCTCTTAGTGTGAATCCTGGTCACCAAAGTCCTTCATATTTACATTTGTGTTGCTGCATTTGAAGCTGTGGGCTTAAAAAAAAACACATCCTCTCAGCTTAGTTTTGAGACTCAATTAAAGTCGTGGACCTTTCCCTTCCAGTAGCAGACATCCTTTTCCTCTTCACACACACACACACACACACACACACACACACACACACACACACACACACACACACACACACACACACACACACACACACACACACACACACACGTACAGGCCAGATGTCAGTGTGGAACATGGAAGTCTGACAGATGGCAGCCATGTTCCAGTTTACTGCTGTATAACCATTAAGCATGTTTTCACAAACAGCTTTAAAATTACAGTAAAAATAAACGGTAGTGGAAAAACTTTAAACTGCCTCTTTGTGATGACTTTTGAACCAGATAAGGGTTTTGTTTTTTTGGGGAAAACCGACTCAGCATGAGGTAAAGTGATGCCCGTCAAAACGTAACAAACAACCCGATCAACCTGAGTCACATTTTACAACATGGGGCAGGCGGATGTGGAGGTGCAGACAACACTGCTGATGCTGATGTTTCCTATCATTAACCATGACTCTGATTCATGGGGAGACCAAGTAAATGATCATCAGGGAATGAGAACACCCCCCCACCGAAACATCTGGGAGGCTGTCATCTGTTAAATACAGACGTCTGAGCATGACACACCTTTCACCCATGTGTGTTTCAGGACTCACACACTTCATGCTTAGAGTTTTATGACACTGTCTGACATCGCTTGGCTGCAGTGGCAGACTAATATAAGTCTACCTTGGATCAGGAGGATCACAGACACAGCAGAATGCTGTTCTCCAGACAGACAGTGGTTTTTCGAGGGGGAAACAAGGCGGGGTGATGACGGTTTTCCCATGTGCAGCTCTATTGGTATGTGTCTGCTGTGAGGGACTGGGTGAGTGTGTGTGTGTGTGTGTGTGTGTGTGTGTGTGTGTGTGTGTGTGTGTGTGTGTGTGTGTGTGTGTGTGTGTGTGTGTGTGTTTGTGTGTGTGTGTGTTTGTGTGTGTGTGTGTTTGTGTGTGTGTGTTTGTGTGTGTGTGCGCTTCATGTGTGTTAATCCCTCCAAGCAGGGGAGCCTTGCTGATGACACACAGTTGACGTTATCAGGGATGGAACGCTGGAGATGGACAGTTCTGCAGGGGCTTCACACACACACACACGCACACACACACACATACACGCACACACACACACACACACACACACACACATGCACACACACACACACACACACACACACACACACACATGCACACACACACACACACACACACACACACACACACGTCTTCTCAGAATAAGGCTGTTTGTTGTTTTCGAATGGTCATGTCTCAGTTTTTCTGTTAATGACTTAATGGTCATAAAAGCTGTGTGTGTGTGAGTCTTAGCATAGGTGTGTGTTCTATTTTTATTCTTACAGGGACAAACATTTCCTCAAAAGGCTATAAAATGATAGAAATCTTTTTCTTTTACACAAATCTTTAAATCTCAGTCAAGAGAGAGTCCCCAAAAAGAGTGTTTGTTTGTGTGTGTGTGTGTGTGTGTGTGTGTGTGTGTGTGTGTGTGTGTTCATGTGCCTTTCTTTGTGGCGGCCCTTTCATCGCCTCTCTAATGAAGTCCAGACTCTCATGCAGATGGTCATCAACTCAGTGTAGCAATTGGGGACTCGTCAGCGTCGGCCTCAGGCTGCTGCTGAGTCCAGACGGCGGAGAAACACAGTTAGTCTGCTCTAAATAACTGAAGAGGGAGATTCAGGAAGGGATGAAAGAGGAGAAGACATAAAGCCAGGGTCTGACCTGTGAGACTGGAGGCGGGGCCAATACATAGAAAGAAAACCTATGGGCAATTTTGAGTCACCAAGTCACCTCTACTGCACGTTTGTGGACTGTGGGAGGAAGCCGGAGAACCAAGAGGGAACCCACACAGACATGGGGAGAACATGCAAACTCCACACAGAAAGTAGGTGGATTTGAACCCAGGACCTTCTTGCTGTGAGGCAACAGTGCTTCCACTCCAAATACAAAGCAGCAATTATATTATTCTGTTGATGACGTAAGGAAATGGTGGAAATAAACATAGTTGCTGTTTAGGTTAACTTTACTCTCATTGGTGATGCCAGTAAACTCAAAGGATCCCGTGGTGATGTTTGCAGGAGTAAAGCTATGAACACAGCATGAGACAGGCTATAACCGGAATAACACTGAAAAAAGACGTTAGTGGTGTCAACTGACTAAAAACTATAGAAGCAGCCATTCATGCATTCATTACATCCAGGTTAGATTACTTCAATGCACTCTTCTGTTGTCTCACCCAACAAAACATCAATAAACTACAGCTGATTCAAAACGCAGCAGACAGACTCATAACCAGGTCCAACAGGAGAGAACACATCACACCAGCTTTAAAACAACTTCAGTGGCTTCCAGTCCGTTTTCAAATATGTTAAAATCTTTATGATCACTTTTAAGGCTCAGAGAGGACAAGAGGTAGCAGACGTCCTGTCCTCCTACAAGCCTAACTCCTCTGGTAGGTCTGCTGCATGTTCCCCGCTCAAACCTCAGAACTAAGGGGGCCTTTTCTGTTTTGACCCCTCAGTTGTGGAATGAACTTCCAGAGAAGATACAAAGATACTTCTTTTAAGTCACTTCCAAAAACTCACTATTTTAGATTGGCCTTAGCATAATGTCGTATTGGTTGTTGCTTAATTTTTTATTTTTTTATTGTTTGGAAAGTGCTTTGCAACTTGTTTTGAAAAGCACTATATAAATAAAGCTATTATTATTATTATTATCATTATTATTATTATTATTATTATTAATTGATTAAAGATTAATTGAGTTAATCACATGGTTATGATTGGCCATGATGATGATCATGATTATTATTTGCTAGTTTAAAATGCTAGTATTCACTTGTACTTTTGGGGACCTTTAAACAAATACATATGTGTGTTTGGAATAAAGAAAGAATGTTTTTAACTTTTTCGTGTTTCTTCTTTTCTGTTGATTATTTCTTAATCGGAAGTAGAATTGTCTCCGTAAAAAGTCTCAGGGAGTGTTTGTGACAAAGTGACTATTACATTAGTTATATTTATCTATTTATTTTATTCACTGTTTTATTTAATAGGGACAATGACCATTAATTAACATTGCTGTAAATGAGCCAAGCCAAGAGGCTATTTTTCAGTCCCTGGATAGATGTTAATAGAATTGTTGGATGATAGGTTACCACCATGCCTGCATGGCTCCAGCAGTGTTTCTAACTTAACCAGCCTGTCGTACTCAGCTGACGTTAGCATGGCTAAGATGTGCTTCTGCTGTGGCAGCGCTGCCTTCAGTGGGTCGAGAGTTGAATTTCAACACGTGGGTAAATCCTGGACGAAGGACTCCTGTTCTTGTGCCGGAGAGGTTTGTTTTACGGCACTCGGCTAAAGCGCCAACAAACCTGCTGTAATGAAGAGCGTCTGTGATGACCCTCTGTTTAATGTGTGCTTCACAGGTGGTAGAATCCCTGCTGCCGTGATCACACTATGATCAGACCTGTTGGGCTTTGGTGTAAAGCTCACCACTGCAATATGTGCACATAATGTTGGTTTTATCTAAACTTCCATCTGGAAGCTTTTTAGAGCAACACTTGAAGGGTATGTCTCTGTCCGGTGAAAAGACATGCTGGAATTATACTGGAATAAATTAGGGTCAGGCTTGTGATTTCATTAATTTTCGTTAAACAAAATTAACGCAGGAAGGTTTCCAGATTAATCACGAGCGTTAATGCATTAATGTCGACAGGCCTAGCTTAATGGCATGCAGTAGGTTGTTGGAGCTCAGTGCTATATCTTGTTTGAGAATCTGTGTGTGTGTGTGTGTGTGTGTGTGTGTGTGTGTGTGTGTGTGTGTGTGTGTGTGTGTGTGTGTGTGTGTGTGTGTGTGTGTGTGTGTGTGTGTTGAATACTGGCATGTTGATAAGTGTATAGTGGCGCTGGAATGGTTCCCTTGGTCATTATGCATGGCTGCCCTGGCTCATCTAAAGGCCCCCGAACAGCAGCAGCAGGCAGAGATAAGAATGTAATCACACCGCCTCTGCCGATAAATATTGATCTGGTTGTAATGTTTTCGCCCTGAGCAGTTAGTGGAGACTGCAGGCGTTAGCCACATTTGGGCATCAATAACAGCAGAGCAGGAGTGAGAACGGATATTTTTAGGCGATGACAGAATGGCTTTCAGACCAGATCTTACAGTCAGTGTTTACCTCTGGAGTGCAAGGAGCCTGGGAAGTTTGTGTAAGTGCAGGATGTCTGAGTGGGCATGCAGCAAGCCCACAATGTGACACATTTCCTCCCTTATCTTTGAGAACGTCAGCGCATTAATTTAGGAAGAAACTGGGCATAGTGACCCAAACCAGTGTTAAGTGTGTGCTAAAAGAGAAAGGGTGCCAGGATGTGTTGGTGTCCTCCTCTGCCAGATGTACTGTGGACTGTGTAGCATAAGACAAGTGAATCATGGCTTTAATTAAGCGGAGGAGGCCTGAGCCGTGTTTCATTTAATGGCTGGTCGAGGACCATTTAAACTTGCCTACTTTACACCAG
This sequence comes from Chaunax sp. Z400, assembly GCA_037577475.1. NCBI lineage: Eukaryota > Metazoa > Chordata > Actinopteri > Lophiiformes > Chaunacidae > Chaunax > Chaunax sp. Z400. The sequence continues at coordinate 5,770,841 of CM075204.1, forward strand.
CTACTGGGACACTTTACTGAACAACTGGGAGGGATTTTCCACTCCTCCTCCATTACCTCCCCCTCTTCTTTCTCCAGTCTCCCTCTGGATTTTGACTCATTCTTCTCACTAAAGAAAAGGAGCAATCCACCCTCGGATACTCTTTAAAAGACTGCTAAATGTCATCAGGCTGTTCCAGGAGGGATTTTGTGATAAAGTGCCCCAGTTAACTTTTGCAGTGCTTAAATGCGTCACATCCCACTCTACTTCAGATTACCTATATCTAATAAAGGGATTAAATCGCAATTGAGCAATCTGAGTTTTGGTTTTCCCTTAAAGGGAAACTCAACAATTTTACACATATAGGGTATTTTACTAGTCATAGTAAAATGTGTTTGTTTTGTGAAATCAGTTTTAATGTCTGAGGTGTAATGTCTTTCTTGATGGAGTTCTCGCTGAAGGATTGTTGAAGGTTGGTTGTGAGTCTTGATTCTGAGAGGCTGACACCAAAACTTCATAACTGTGCCAATCACATGAGACCGACTCATTGCATTCAGGCATGATGACGCGGTTTAAGAGCATCTGCTGAAACATGAACAGAATGAATCATGAATCAGACTAGAGAAGAAAGGTGATTTAAGGGACTTTGAACATGTCTTATTTGCTGATGGCAGACAGATTGGTTTGAGTATCTTCAGAAACTGGTGATTTACTGGGATTTTCTCACACAGGCATCTCTAGGCTTCACAGAGAACGGTCTGAACAAGAGAAAATATCGTATCAGTGGAAGATCTCTGAGCCACAATGCTTTGTCTGATGAGGTTAGAAGAACAACACAATGCAGGCTTCCATGAGGACCATCTGAGCATTGATTCAACACCACAACCTACCTAAGTATTGTAGCTTAGCATGTCCATCACCGTTGGATCACTGTGCCTATCTTCAGCAGGATAACGCACCATGTCACAAAGTCCATGCTACTTTTCCTCAAACTTGGTGACGTGACGACTTAAGTCTTTCAAGAATCGAACCATTTCGTGGAGTCACAGTACACCTCTTTAATTGTTCAGCCAACCGCTGTTTCCCCCATCGTTCACATCACCTCAGTTTTTTTCACCCACAATGCTTCCCTCTTGTTTCTCCGTCATTCTCTCTTTCCCATTATCCATCCATCTGGCCTGAGCGTTGAGGGAATTTTTCCAGCCAGGCTAATTCTTCCAGCCAGGCCAGTTTGGCCGGGGATGCTGCCACCGGCCTTTGTGCAGACTTCACGGAGCAGTGCGGCATAACATTGCAGAGCCGCTCCGATGGAGACTCAAAGACCTCTCTCATGTCCCTCCAATGGGGTCAGGGCGGACATGTTGGCAGAGCCGAGCAAACAAAAGTCTTCTCATGACTGACTCAGCAAGACGTTGGCATACACACACACACACACATTCGCCTCAGCGGCCCTTGAAGATAGAGTTGTGGAGCGGTCTGACAAGGCAATCTTGCTGCACAAATGAGCCCATTCCCTCAACAAGTTAGCTTATGCCCTTGAGAGCATAATTGCACTCATGGCAATTTGCCTGTTTTTGGGAATTGTTGACTTTGGCCTGAAAGTGGGGTCTCTTAGAGGGTCTGAAATGGAATAGATTAATTCTCTGAGGATTGTCAATGTCCAATATCCTCACCTTCAGGGTAAACGATTGGGAGCCAGTTTTGATTTCCTGTGGGAAATTTATACTGCAGTCCTAAAATTCAGTCAGTCAAAACTGGTGTGTGAGTGAGGCTCGGCAGGTGGAGCAGCCATTCACTCACTCGGAGGTCGGTCGTTCGATCCCCAGGCCCTGCCGTCTACATGCCGAAGTGTCCTGGAGCAAGATACTGAACCCCAATTGCCACCCATTGGCTGTTGTTCCCCTGGTGTGCGAGTTTGTGTCAATGGTTGTTGCCCTGTATGACATCCTCTGCCACTGTATGAATGGATGAATGGATGAATGAATGAATGAATGCTGGCTTGTGTTGGTTGGTCAGACAAGAAAGGCACTATATGAGTATTTACCATTGTTGATGGATGGATGGATCCCAGCTCGGAGCCCAGTTTGAACAAAATAATTCTATGTCGAGTATGATTGATCCCCAGTAATTCTAAAACATTTCTCTCTCTCTCTCTCTCTCTCTCTCTCTCTCTCTCTCTCTCTCTCTCTCTCTGTCTCTCTCCCTCTCTCTCTCACCTCCTCTCCAAACCACTATGATCATAGTGTCTTTGGTGTGGTGTCTGGCTGGGTCATGTCAGGACACACCATGTCTAAACACGGCCGAGGTAGAGGCGAGCAGGAAGAGAGGATAAGGGAAAATAAATAAAAGGATAGGAAAAGAGGAAGAGGAGGAAGGCACAGGAAGCTATGAGATCATGCAATGGCATTGAGGATGCAGAGAGAAGACACAATAAGCAGATGGGTGGATAAAAATAGACCCCAGAACTAATGGACAGTATTAATTTAGAACCATTTAAGCCATTTTCTCTGTTAGGACTGACTACAGTAAATCTGGAATAAATTAACAAAATTACACATTCAAGCTTTTGCTACTTGTTGTTTGAGATGATGGAGCTTCTGTCTTATGTCCCTGATATTGTTAGTGTTAAAAATGATGAACACATTTTCCCCCAACTCCTCTACTTCCTGCCATGAACAGGATGTTGACACATTTGTCTCGCTTCTCTTGCCTTGCTCAGACTGTTTTCTCTTTGGCTTTTCTGAGGGCATGTAAACATGGTGGGTGGTGCTTTCACTCCTTCTGTCATCTGCTATGAGGAGAAACTCTACTGGCTAGAACACATGAACCATTCAAGGTTCAAAATGTGTCCAATGTAAACTTCAAAGCAGAGAGTTGCTTCTGCAAAGTTGTAGACATGGTTTGAACAAGTTTTCATTTCAAGAGCTTTACTTTGACATTTTGAAAAATACACTTTCTCACTTTCTTGCCTGGAGTTTAAGGAAAATAACAACATCACTGTCATTTTTTGTCGTTTCAGTTTTGTACAAATTAGTGGTTGTTGTCTTAGTGTTTATAAGTGAGAAAGTGTGAATGGTGAGACAGAGAACAAAAACAGTCAGTAACAGGTGTGACCACCTCCTGCATTTATCACAGCATCACATCTCCTTTGCATGGAATGGATAACACATTATTCTGGACTTGTAGGATGACGTCATTCTTCCTGCAGAGCTGTGACAAGTTGTTCATGTGTTGCTGGATCAGGATCTCTCTGTCTCACCTGGTGATCCAGAACATCCCACAGATGCTCTATTGGGTTGAGATCTGGTGAATATGCTGGCCAAGGAAGGACAGCGACATTGTTCTGGTCCAGGTAGGCTACTCCTGAGAGACATGAGCCACATGTGGTCTGGCATTGTCATGCATGAAGTTGATGCCTGATTGCTGTATGCTGGGAATGACATGTGGACCTAGGACCGTATCTCAGTAACAGATAGCTGTCAGTGTACCGTGGATCTGGACAAGGTCTGACCACTATCCATTAGCAATGGCTCCCTACATCATGACACCACCACCAATACGGTCCACTTCCTGGATGTATGCTGCAGGATAGCGGTCCCCACGATGACGATACACAAGCCTATGACCATCAGCTCTGTGCAAGTTAAATCTGGACTTGTCACTAAATGTGATCTGCCTCCACTGTGCAAAGAGCCATAACATCTGTAACATCTGTGCTACACGTGTCTGCAGAGTTCAGACCATCAGCATCATCAGCATCCCAACTGCCTGGTCAAGTGAGTTTTGTGGAAGCCGTGACATCATCAGTTGTTTCAGTAGGACATTAATTAGAACCGGTAATTTATTGCCTTGACCAGATCTTTTCAATCATGCACTAATCAGTGGTTATTCATGATTTAACATGTTTTGGTCGTGGGTACTTAAAAAGTCATTTCTATGTATCACATGTTTGTTTCAATAGATTAGGGCTAGTGAAAGGAAAATATTGAGTTTATAAAATTATGTGTTTCTACTGTTACTCAGTATATCTTGGTACCGTTGCTCAGTAGCTGCTCCCAGCCAATAATCCTGTACATTTCCAAAGATGCTCTATAACAAAAGATGACTCATTACAAGCCGTACCAAAGGTGTGAAGTTGTTAACACTGTTTCCTGTAATGCTTGTCCATGTCAGAAAAAACACAACATTACACAGTAAAAAAAGGAATGTTTGAACCTTATTTTGCAGCTCGTTTTTATTTATATTTATTTATACATAAATATATAAATATTTTATGTGTATATTTATTTATTAGTAATATGCTCACTACAGACCTGATCTCACGAGAGTGTGTCACTAAGGTTCTTCTTGATTTTCTCCTCATTTGTCCATCTGAAAAACACAATTTGAGTGTCAGAATGTTCCATAGATATGTGACTATTGACTAATAGTCAAAACAGAAAACTGGGGGTCAAAAGAATCATCATAATCTGTGCTCACGTTCACTTCTACCATCGGAGTCGTTAGTCTCAGGACCTGTCGCTAGTCTCCTATAGGGGCAGGACAGTGGTGGAACCTTCGTGACACAGACATGAAATGAGTCATCAGTGAGTGTTCCTTCCTTATGTAAAACTACAACATGCTGTTGTTATGGATTTAGTGATATAATGTAATAACAAATGCTTTAGAGGTGTTGTTAGTGGGGATTTTTGTCTGTGTCCTCCTGTCTTTACCTGTGTTTGTGCAGCAGTCAGTTCCTTGTATGTGTAGTCAACACATACTTGGCCAATGAAGCTGATACTGATTCCGTTTCTAGTATATGGTAAGCTAAACTATTATATTCAGCATACAGACATGAGAGTGATATTGCTCTTCTAATGTAACTCTTTGTAAGACAGTACAGGTATATTTTACAAAATGTCGTTCTATCCCTTTGGGACCTCCAGCTCGTGCTTCTCCTTCAGAAGTAGACTACTAGAACTCTGGATAGCGTGGTTTACAGAGGCTGCTAGAGGCTGTCATTGTGCTCTATGATTGCCTCTCTTTACAGTAATTATTCTAATGCATCAAAATGAGTGTACTTAAGTCTTGCTGACATGAAAATGCGACGGTACACGTAGCAGCCTTGAAGGAGAAGTTGTTTGTGAGTGTGCTTACTGTAATGGAGAGTCAGAGCCAGACTCCTACCAAACCACATCTAGACAAGCAGAGGCTTAATGACAGCTGTCTGCTCCTCTGATCTCCCGCAGTCTGCCTCACATCTTCTTTTTCCTTCTCTTCTTTTGTAAAATGTGCACATCCCTGTAATCTAAATGGATCAATATGTTATTTGACCTGGTCCTTAGCATGTGGAATGGTACTCTCAACCATACATTGATTTCTTTTCTTTCTTTAAATCAATTGTTGCATGCATAAATGCTTAGTTGCTGTATTAACTCTTCAGATTGTGACTGAATAAGAAATTTAAGCAGTGGAGCATGATAAAAACCAAAGCTACAGCATGAGGCAGAACCGTCACTGCATTAAAAGAATAATAGTTTTTCACGTGCAAGGCTCCGCCATCATGTTAGCTATAAAAATATAATGATTATAATAATAAACATGTCTGGTTTGACTTTCAAAATAATACTTACATGAGTTATTGACATTGTGAAGTGATTGCACTTTAGCTTTTACCTCACTTCAGCCTGAACAGACGGTGCTTTGGGTTAAAAGAAGCATGATTTTACTTTACCTATAGCCTCATACTCAGAACTGTGTGGCCATTGACCAACCTGAGTGAGAACACGGGTAGGGACTAACGAATTAAATGTCCATAAAACTTCTCCAAACAAGCTGAAGGCAGCTCAGCAGAAAGTGACATAAGTAGTGATTTGTTGGTGAAGCTGTGCTGTGAGTGTGAGGCGTCAGGGGAAGGAACCAACCACAGGCAGACTGTTAGAAAGTTTGCAGGCCTGTACAGGCTGCAGATCTCATGTTTAAGGATTCAGGTTCAGGCAGCTGGAAAGCAAAGCATGAAGCAACAACTGATCTGATGAGGGTGGCAGGAAACAGGTGAGCAGCTGGGCAGGGACGATCTGGTGATGGAAGAGGCAGGAAAGGGGTGACTTCAGGGTAGGAGGGAGAGGCTCCTGGATCTGGAATGACAGGGGAGGGAGATAGGTGGGAATGTCTGAGGGCACCTGATAGGAGGGGCGTGGGGAAAGGGAGAGTGTGTCTCTGGGGAGGGACTGAAACTGTTCAAAACATACTGAACAAACACATGAATGGTCTATTAGAGAAGAAGTTTAAAAAGTTTACATAAATCTTTTATGATCTGTATGTGAGAGATGCCATGCAGTGACTGTACTGTACCAGAGTGTAACATTGTACCGTAGTTTTATGGTATGCATCTTAACCAGCAGCCCAATATATATATATATATATGTATATATATATATATATATATATATATATATATATATATATATATATATATATATATATATATATATATATATATATATATATCAAAAATCAATGGGGAACAATCATAACCAAGTAATCATTTTAGCCATATTTTTAGCATTAGTGCTTTTTAACTTTTCAGTGACTCGTCTTTCTTTTCCATGTTAAGAAACTAAATGTCTTTGGGTTTTGGTCAGCTCAAGAAAACTATCATGGCACTCAGCAGAGCGCGCACCTCTGCCAAGACCACCCGTCAAACACGTCTGACCCGTCCCCACCACTCCTCAAAGTTTTGTGGAAATCGGTAGGGTAAAAAAGAAAACTTTGTAACATTAAAGAAAGCGACAAAAAAAAATCTGGATCCTCTCCTTTATCCTGTAACACATTTTAATGGATCTGTAACACATTTTAATGGGTTCTTGCCTAGTTCCTTCCACCAAGTTTCATGGAAGTAGTTTTGTCTAGTAGTCTTTGTGTAATCCTGCTGACAAAGAAACAAACAAATAGATTAAAAACATAACCAAAAACAGGAGGTAATAAATTACATAAATAATAGAGTTTGACCATAACTCGGTCATCATTAGAATCCAAGATTCAGAGACATTTATTTAGCATGTGCACAGGATAACACCAGGTCATGCCGAGCAATGAGATTCAATTGTTAAGATTGATTAGGTGGAACAATATTTTAGTGGTTTTAGAGAATGCACTGATGCAGGAACACGTCTGAGAAAAAAATCATGTTATTATCACTTATTAAGATTTTGTTTAAATGTTCTGAGCAGTAAAATACTACACAACTTCTTTGTAGCAGTGATATTCCCATATTATGACTTAAAAACACACAAAGGCGGAACATCCCTACTGTCTGACGAGCACATGAATGCTAACATGGTGTATTTTGTAAGTACAGATGGAGAGGGACAGTATTTATGGATAATACTGGAGTCTGCTATGACTGATCACAAACATGTGGTCAATACTCTGCACCCTATCATGGCTTTTGTGCTAAACCGTTACTACTTCATCCTCTCGTCTTCTCTGTGCTCACCTCCAGCTTTAATCCTGATCCCTTTTTCCTCCCTTTTCTCACCCTCACCCCTCCTGTGGTCCCTCTTTTTTGCAGCCCAGGTGCTTTTTTACCAGGCTGTCCAGGAGAACCTCGCAGTAATCTGTCAGCTACCACCTGAGAAGGCTCATCTGTCCTCTGCTTGGGTGCATGTGGGATAATTGTGTTTGTACCTGAAGGTTATCCTTCTGTGTGCTTCATGAATCAACAGTGATGGGGGTTAGGAGATGTTTATGAGGGCTGGCTGGGCTTCTGCTACCTGCTGATAGAAGGGAAAGGATGAAGGATGCATCAGGGGAGGAAGAGGAACAAAGAATGATGGAGAGAGATGGCAGAGGAGGGGGGTACAAATGCTAAAAGCTTTCACACTTTCCTCCTACTACCAGCTTGCTTTGCAGATGGGATGGGGTTGCCATGGAGATGGGGAGGGATGGCTGCAATGGGAGCAGAGCGACGTCCTGGTTGACTGGGGTGTGCCCAGTATAGTAGCATAACAGAGGTGTGATTTCTGACAGGAAGAGGATTGTTAGAGTCTATTTTCACCTCACAGTTTTATTGTCGGGGTGTGAAGACAACTGAAATGTACAGAGATGAGGACGATGAGCGAATAATGGCTGAAGTCAGAGACCTTTCTGCATTCACCATCAATGACAGGTGAAAACCATCATCATGTCAGCTTTTAGGTGACTGCAAGAGTCTGTTTACTGCATGGCCTCTAATCTTGTTTGAGTTAATCCACTGGGGTTTGAAAGGGTTTCATCAACACAAGCATGTATGATTTTCTCCAACCGTAGAACTATATGATCCTTTAATTAGGATTAGACATAAAAAGGACAGAATTAGTCACAAGGTTTCTATATGGAGACATAATAGCCACAAAAAGAAAGACGTTTTGGATGAAATAATGAAAGATGATACAAAAATGCATCATCTGTGCTTAGTGCTGTGATACAGCTCATAGTGGGCTCCAGATCCCCCCCTCCCAGGAATCTACTCTGATCTGGATCCTAGGTTTGTATGGATGTTCGGCTGAGATTATCTGGTAATGTGAAAACCAGACTGAATGTAGTCGCCCTGATTAATATCAAACATGTTTGATATTTAGGAATTACAATTGTGGCCATTATTTCAGTACCTATAACAGCCAATGACAGAGACATCCTGGAGCAGCTGACAGTGCTGCCATGCGACAGTAAATATTCATAATGTTCACTAAAGTACTGTTGATAGAAAATCACTTCACCTCCAGCTCTCCAGTGAAATTAGAAGTAATTATTCTTTCAAATTGGGTCTCGCTCTGTTTTGAGTGGTATACTCACCAACTCTGTTGAGATTAGAACAAAACGCGTCTGTGGAAAATCAACATGTCCAAGATGTCACAAACCAATGTGTGCACAAGTAGGCAGCTAGTTTGGTTAGCTGATCCCTGTGCATTTAGCTAAAGTGTTATGCTGGTAGCAGCTAATGTGTGAAGCATCGATCAGAGATAAGGAGCACAGAGGTCTGTTAAAATCACTTCTTTCTACCTCCACAGAATGTTTTCATTTTCATGCATCTGTCCTCTGCTGGCCTCAAAGTGCTGCATAACACAGTGATGGATGCAGTTTTCATTTTCTTGCATGTACTTACACCCATGGGAGTGTTGGCCATAGAATGATTTGTCCAGGTATGTTGGTGTTGGATGTATTTGAGGCGGCAGAAAGCGACTGCACCATTAAAAACCTGGTCTGAAGTCAGTGGTGAACTGTGTTTTTCCTGCTAAAGGCCTGTGTAGATGCTGATGCACATATATAGGCTGCTTCACAACAAAGTATTTTCTCAGATCTGGAGACTTGCACCCTATGATATTTCACTGCACCCCCACCGATGCCTCAGGATTTATCAGGAGGACAGCTCCCATCTGCATAAACGCCACAAACAGCAGAGCTGATCAGATCCTGTCAGCAGCTGCTGGATCGCTGCAGGTAATCTGATTAAAATGTTCCTCATTAATGATGCATCATTTTACCGAACTGCATCTCATCAGCTATCAATCAGATGAATTACCTGCTCGGCCTGATCTGCAGTCCGTGAGCATCACTGTGCATATTCTAGACTTTATTCTAGACACTGGGACAGGCAGCAGTGCTCTGCTTCTCAGCATTTGTTCATGTCCTGTTCATTTGAAGTTAATGTTGGGACACATTGCAGGCAGGCGGTCCACCAGCCAAAGACCACATGTACCTGTCCCTCCAGCTGTAGGATAGAGAGAGATAACACTGACTGGTTTAATTCATGTTATGGCCAAAATACAATAATTAAGTACGAAAAAAATCCCTTTCTGTCTTGTGCTTTATACATTATTTTTTTAGATTCTGTTCATTTAACTAGCAAAAGGGATTTGGACACGCCCTACAGGAACCTGCACCAAAGGCTTTTGACCATTAGATTGTTTAAATAGGGCTGTTAGTCTTTGGGTCCTCTAGAGCTACAACATACTTGTAAACATATTTGTGTCAAATTGGTTCAATTCCCCTTTAAGAACCAAATGATGGAATTTTCCATTATTGAAAGGGAACTGCTTTTATTTTTTAAAAAGGACCTTTATTAGTTTGTTTGTATTGTCAGATATAATCTGTCAATCTTCATTATTTCCATACCACCTTTTATTTAATGATTTATGGTATGAATGCTTTCTCTCTATTTGCCAGCTCTTACATCTGCCTCCATCTCTCCACGTCCACACCGCTACATCTTCTCTCTGATTGTGAATTGTGATGACTTGGACATGTTTTCTATCTGCCGTCCAGAATCGATATCCCACACGTTGCCCTGCCAAGTCATGGCGGCGGCCCGTTGTGGATCTGACTGAGAGACAACAGAGGCAGCGGAGCTGCCACCTCATAACTGCTCTGTGTCTGTCAGGGTCCAGCGGGTCGTTGAATCATGCTCAGCTCCTCACACACATACACTCGGCACAGAGGGCCATAATTTCCCCTGCTGTCTATTTTTGGAGAACCAGCGGTCCTCTAGAAAACACACACTATAATTTAGCAGTGCATAATGTGCAGAGTTGCAGGAGTGAGCGAGTGCACTGAGGGAGAAGGCCAGACAGACGGACAGAAACACAACACACATCCATGACTCTATGCTATGTTCTAGCAAATTAGCTGTTTGCTTTTCCTGTACGTTGCTCCATAAAAACAAAAATAAGACTGTAATACACTGAAATACCTGTAATGGCTCAGTGCACACATGGAGATAGACACATTTGTTGCATGTCTGAGCTGCTGTGTTGTCAGTGTGTCTGTTCAACGAGCAGCAATAAACAAACGAAGGCTGGAGTCAACGGCTCATCGGGTGATCTGGTTTCCTGTTTCTGCAGGGGCCTCGGTGACAAACAAAGGGACTGAAACACGTCCCCCGGTTCACGTCTTCCTCCAGGTTGTGTGTTTGTTTCGATGTGTGAAGGTGTGACACTGTGGAGGCCCCCACAGGAAGAGAAGTGAGAATACTAGCAGGCAGCCACTGGTAAAGGTGTGAGGTCGTCTGTCTTTATGGGTGAGGATTAATCGGGCTGCACACGACCCTCGAATCACAGAGTTTATGTCGTGGAAATGGATTATTTGATTTCTGATATTTTTAAAGTTTTAATGAAAGTTATTGTCTTTCTTGCCAAGAGTCAAAAGACAAGAACAGTTTCACGTCTTTATTCTAAATATGAAGCTGGGGCCTGCAGGAGCGTCACCAGATTGAGGGATTCATTACCATGAATTTGGATGGTTTTTATATAATAATTTCAATTGAAATAAAGTATATTAAACATATTTTAACCTTAAGTTATAAAAAAAAAACATTCAGTCACAAAATTGTCATAAGAGGAGATATAAGCTACCATCAGTACTATATACACACATACCTTCTTAACACACAGGTTATAGTGTATATTGTTTGGCTTTTTGACAGCATGAGATGGCATGTTCTTCTCTTTCTTTCTATTTTTCCTTTTCTCTCAAGGCTTGTTGTGGTTTTACATACTGAATACATATCTGTTATATAAGTGTCTCTTTATTTTTTGCTTTACATTGAAGTTTTATTGTGTACTCGAGCCTCATATCAGTGAAATCATATTATGAAAACATTGTGATTGTGAACACTTGCTACCGTTACTAATTAGGTATTAATAGTGTAAAATCTTTTTTACACAGAGACTGAGACCCTTCTCTACGATGCCTTTGTTTACACTGACCTAAACAATGATTGGGTGTTGTTATAGTCTGCTGCAGCGGTGAATAAAGGCCTTGAACAGGCTGTGTAAAAACACAACGACAGGAAGAAAAGAAAACAGCCAGCCTAGCTGGTTAGTTTATTTAACCCTTTCTGCCTCTTCTGCACATAAATCTGTGGTTTTATTGACAGACCAGCTGTTTCCTCCTGCTTCTGTTCATGCTAAGCTAAGCTAACTGCCCTTAGGCCTTTAGTGCAGAGCCATGACTGTGGCATCAGTCTGTCTCACATCGCCTCTGGAAAGAGAGGGAATGAAAAACATAAAACACTGTTTTCACTTTGTCATTTGTAGAACAACCCGAAACAAAAGCATCCAAACTAGACATCCTGTTTTATATGAAAGACATAAAGGCCAAATAAAAAAAAGGCCGGTCTGTGTGTCACATTTAGCCCAAACATTCCACAGAACCACCAATGGTTGCTTCAAAAATGCCTTGGAAAAGCAGGACAGCAGCTTCACAGCGTGGTCCAGCCTTAGAGTGGAGCTGCCTGCACAAACACACAATCAAATGAAAGCTGATCAAAAAAGAGGTGTGAGATTATTTCTACTTCATACTTAAATTCTAATAATGGCTAGAATAATGAGAATAATGTGAGAATAGAAGACAGGAGTTCATGCCAGATACAGAAAGGAAAAGAACGTGTTTGATCTTGTTTGAGGTTTAAAATTCTTCTTTTGGTCAGAGTGAGAATAAATCCTCTGTGTTCTTCACGGTTGTAATACTTTGAACATTTTATAGATTAAAGAGGTAAACTTAACAATATGTAAGATAATTGCTGTATCTTTACTATTTTATACATGAATGTATGAATCTTAATTATCATAGGAGACCAACTTGTGCTGCTGTTTCAGGCTGAAAACAGCATCAATTCTGTTGTAGTTATAAAATGATCAGTTAAAGTTTCTTACATCGGTCGTGTTTACTTCTGTAAATCAAGCTAGACTGTAACACTCTGGCTTTTCACACTTTACACCATTTAGGAATCAGTTTTCCATTGCAATGTTTCATATGTGTAGCTACATGATGATGACATCACCGATCCTCTTGTCTTATACGACGTCTGTTTTGCCAGAACCATTCAGTCATTTCCCGCCACGGTCACCAGAATCATTATCAGGGGACAGAGGATCTGTGCCATTGGTTGCTAGTAGTGTTTTTTTCACAGTGATCTGAGTTTAAGAGTTCAGGAAGTTGACAGATTATTCGTACGGCCGTTTTTCTGCTGCTATTTCTCATGCGTGTAGCTACAGGAAGATGACATCGACATTTGTAATCTCCCCTACATGGTCCGCTTTGTTGACTGTTTATCAAACTGGCAGAGATAGCAGTCATGCATTAGCAGCGGGCCAATGAATCACTGAATAATGTGGGCACTGATTCAGAGATATGGAAGCAGGCTACAGTTTGTCCGAAGGTGTTTAGAACTCTTCACATAATCCTGTTGATGCATCGCGGCTGAGCTATCTCTTCTAAAGCGCCAGCAGATCTCTGCACCCATCTCATCGATGTAAGAATGAGAGCAGGGAGAATTCCGAGTATAATGAAGGAGGAATGGTGGAGAAAGCCAGAAAGTTAATAGGTTCATTTCTTTTGGAGGCGTAATGAGGAATTGATTTCTCCAAATGTAAGTGGAGGTGAAAGCAAAGTGGCAGCAAGCTGCGGAGGTAGAGCCACCCTCCAAAGAAACTAATGAAGAAGAAAATGACAACATGCACTCCTGCATGAGAGGGGGGGGGCGCCACACGATAAACAACTTATTAAAGGAATTACACTCCCTTTGTGTTCGTCTTGCTGACACACACACAAACACACACAAACACACACACATACTATTGAATGTGACTGTCTGGAAAACAATTTAAAACACATTTAAAGGTAATGAGGAAGAAATAAAGTGACTCACCTTGTTCTCTTTATAATGCAGCTGGTTTGTGCAGACACACGTTTGAATGCACTTGAATGCAGCATTACACAACATCGAGAAACACTGTACACGCTCACTCTGAACCTTCTTATCTGCACATTCCTAACTGGACATACTCCAAACCATTTTAATTGGAACACGCACACACACACACACACATATATATACATATATAATATGCTCATTTTGTATCTGTATGCACAAATACACACTTTAAATCTATTTTTAACTACAGGGGTTTCATAGAAAACGTGACTTTCAGGATGTGGAGCTTTTGAAAATCAATCTTATTGATTGTTCTAGTCTTGCTATTTGAACCTATGATGGTCCTGATGTCGCCTTCAGTACCATCTGTATCAGCTTTGTGACTGCAGAAAAACCTAATCTTCTTCCGCTCCAGACTGCCTTTTACTTTCTTCCGTGGGTTAAAGGTCACAAGAATGTGAGAATATTATTCTAAGTTAGACGATCCTGTACATAACCTTTACCAAATGTCTTGAGAACATGTAAACAAGATGGTGAACAACAGCAGGACACTGGAGCTGCGTGGAATCAAAGCTGTTTAAGGCCGTGATGGTCTATCTGTGTCACGGTTTTGATGATTTAGGAGTAATTCTACAGTTTCTAATGAACAGACCTTGTTTACTAGCATTATTTTGATATTTTTACATAAAAAAACATTGTTTTAAGGAATTACATGTTGTGTAACAGCACAGTGTATGGCATTTAAAGCTAAATCTACATTTAATGGTAAGAGGGCACACGCCGAGAGTAAGGGGGTGCAGCACCCTGTTACCCGGATTACATAAACCTCTGAACTACGCACAGAGACACACACAAACACACACATGCATAATCCTGAGCCGTATGCACTCATCTTAAACCCATTTGAATGTGCAGAGACCCACACACATCACAGCTGTGTGTGTATTTAGTCCTCAACAGACAGCAAGTGGGCACACACACACACACACACACACACACACACACACGCACACACACACGCGCACACACACGTGTCCCCTCTGCTCCCTGCTGATTAAGGCTTTCATAATTGCAGCCCTCCGAGTCCCCAACTTGTTCGCACTTCAAAGCTGCCTGAACGTGATTGGAGGACGGGAGCCGCCGCAGCGTTACATCAGAGCTGTCCAATCATCCCTCTCCAATCAACCTGTCATTGTCTCCCTTCTTCTTCTGTTTTCTGAGACTAACATATATTTATGGTCTGATCCTCTGATGGAAACTCACAAATACAGGATATACTGTACAGTGAAAGAATCAAACACACACCAACTTCAAACAGGCAACCCTGAAGGAAGATTTTAGGTAGTTTGTGTCTCAATGCCAGGCATCATTTCTCATACTGGATATCATCCTGTATTAGAGCAGAAAAAGAGAGTCTTCTATGATATGCAAGTCAGCTATTGTAACTAAAGTATAAGAACTAAAGTATAAGAAATCTATCACAATAGGTTTGTGTGTCGCTGAAGCATCACATCTCATCATGTCTCTCCTCTGCTGTCTGTAACACTCAATATAAGCATTATATGCAAGCAGTTTAATGAGATATTCAAAATATACCTCTGACGCTGTCTTAAAGAGAGGGTAAAGGTTACTTCAACGTTGGAATGATTGGTTTGGGCATTACACTGAGATAGTTTTCGCCTGCTGTATTTATAGCACTGATGCCATTAAAATGTATACATTTGTAAGTTCAGCTGAAGCTAATCTGAGGGTTCAACAGTGTGAGTCAGACAAATCAACCGATCTTTGTTCTGCAGTCTTTTTTCACAGGGCAATGCAACATCTGGCAACACACTGTGATGTCAAATCAAACACGTGCAAGTGCACATTTCTGGTAGTTAACACAAACTCCATAATTCCTCTTTGTGTTTTATCTCAGGACGAACCTGCATATGACACAATCGTCCCTCCATGGCAGCTCAATGAGGAAGCATAGAGGAGGAACTGTGCTCTAAAACACTGTAGCTATAAAAGATGCATGATTGATTTGCTGAACTCAGACTCAGGAAGCTTCATATTAGCGTCAGTCAAATCTCACAATGCATCTTTTCACAAAATGATGAAGTTCTATCCCCCATATCTCACCATGTGGTTACACCACAAAGGCAGCGTGTCGCAGCCTGCATCGGGAGGAGGGATGACAGGCGGTGACAAACAGTCACATGAATGCAAGTATATGGTAGAAAGAGAGTGAAGAAAAAATTTCACTTCCTCTTCTTGAAGCCTGTTTAAGTGTGAGAATAAGAGCCTTTGAGATGGAAGCAGCAGTTAGGACTGAAGAATATAAATGTTTTCAGTAAGTTTCACTTTCATAGGTGTACAATTCTTTTTCACACAGTAAAGCACTGAAAGCCCTGTGTGGTAGTAGCACTCTAAATTAATATGTGTTCAATACATGGAGGATTTCCAGGCATGTCCAGCTGGGAGGAGACCCCGGGGTAGACCTACAATTACAAAACTCATCTGGCCTCAGATCCCCCAGGAGGAGCTGGAAAATGTTGCCTGCAATAGAGACGTTTGGAATACACTTCATAGCCTGTAGATGGATGGATGCATGGATGGATGGATGGATGAATGGATGGATGGATGCATGGATGGATGGATGGATGGATGCGTGGATGGATGCATGGATGGATGGATGCATTGATGGATGGATGGATGGATGGATGCACGGATGGATGCATGGATGGATGGATGGATGGATGGATGGATGGATGGATGCATGGAAAGATGCATGGATGGATGCATGGATGGATGGATGGATGGATGGATGAATGCATGGATGGATGGATGGATGGATGGATGCATGGATGGATGCATTGATGGATGGATGGATGCATTGATGGATGGATGCATTGGTGGATGGATGGATGGATGCATTGATGGATGGATGGATGGATGGATGGGTGGATGGATGCATGGATGGATGCATGGATGGATGGATGGATGCATGGATAGATGCATGGATGGATGCATGGATGCATGGATGGATGGATGGATGGATGGATGGATGGATGGATGCATGGAAGGATGGATGGATGGATGGATGGATGGATGGATGCATGGATGATGCATTGATGGATGGATGGATGCATTGATGGATGGATGCATTGATGGATGGATGGATGGATGGATGGATGGATGGATGCATTGATGGATGGATGGATGGATGGATGCATGGATGGATGGATGGATGCATGGATGGATGGATGGATGGATGGATGGATGGATGGATGGATGCATTGATGGATGGATGGATGGATGGATGGATGCATGGATGGATGGATGGATGCATTGATGGATGGATGGATGGATGGATGCATTGATGGATGGATGGATGGATGGATGGATGGATGGATGGATGGATGCATTGATGGATGGATGGATGCATTGATGGATGGATGCATTGGTGGATGGATGGATGGATACATTGATGGATGGATGGATGGATGGATGGATGGATGGATGGATGCATGGATGGATGCATGGATGGATGGATGCATGGATGGATGCATGGATGGATGCATGGATGGATGGATGCATGGATGGATGGATGCATGGATGGATGGATGCATGGATGGATGGATGCATGGATGGATGGATGGATGGATGGATGGATGAATGGATGAATGCATGGATGGATGGATGGATGGATGGATGGATGGATGCATTGATGGATGGATGGATGGATGGAAGGATGCATTGATGGATGGATGGATGCATGGATGGATGGATGGATGCATTGATGGATGGATGGATGGATGAATGCATGGATGGATGGATGGATGGATGAATGCATGGATGGATGGATGGATGGATGGATGCAAGGATGGATGGATGGATGGATGCATTGATGGATGGATGGATGGATTCATTGATGATAGATGGATGGATGGATGCATTGATGGATGGATGGATGGATGGATGGATGGATGGATGGATGGATGCAAGGATGGATGGATGGATGGATGCATGGATGGATGCATGGATGGATGCATGGATGGATGGATGGATGGATGGATGCATGGATGCATGGATGGATGGATGGATGGATGGATGCATTGATGGATGGATGGATGGATGGATGCATGGATGGATGGATGGATGCATGGATGGATGGATGGATGCACAGATGGATGGATGGATGGATGGATGGATGCATGGATTGATTCATGGATGGATGGATGGATGCACAGATGGATGGATGGATGGATGGATGGATGGATGGATGCATGGATTGATTCATGGATGGATGGATGGATGGATGGATGGATGCACAGATGCATGGATGGATGGATGCATGGATGGATGGATGGATGCATGGATGGATGGATGGATGGATGGATGGATGGATGCATGGATTGATTCATGGATGGATGGATGGATGCATGCATGGATGGATGGATGCATGGATGGATGGATGGATGCATGAATGGATGCATGGATGGATGGGTGGATGTATGGGTGGGTGGATGCATGGATGGATGGATGCATGGATGGATGGATGGATGGATGCATGGATGGATGGATGGATGCATGGATGGATGGATGGATGCATGGATGGATGGATGGGTGGATGCATGGATGGATGGATGGGTGGATAAGATAAGATAAGATAAGATAAGATATCCCTTTATTAGTCCCACAGTGGGGAAATTTACAATATTGCAGCAGCACAGTGTACAAAAAACACAGCAGGAGGAGGGGAAGTAACATTTTAAAAATACAATACAATAAAGGAGGGGGGTATAAAGTGTCTCAAAAATATTTCACAGTACTATTAGAAAAAAGTGTCTCAGTAATTCACACAAGTACTACTAATTGTTTGGTCTACTGGGAGCAGTGCTGATTGTATAGTCTAACAGCTGCAGGAAGGAAAGACTTGCGAAAGCGCTCCTTCACGCACTTTGGGTGAAGCAACCTGTCGCTGAAGGAGCTCTCCAGTGCTGTTACTCGGTCCCGCATCGGGTGGGAGTGATTGTCCATTATGGATGACAGCTTAGTTGTCATCCTCCTTCCTCCCACCACCTCCACTGGGTCCAGGGGGCATCCCAGGACAGAGCTGGCCTTCCTTATCAGCTTGTCGAGTCTTTTCCTGTCCGACACTGAGATGCCGCTGCCCCAGCAGACCACACCATAAAAAATGGCTGATGCCACCACGGTGTCATAAAATGTCTTGAGGAGTGCTCCCTGCACTCCAAAGGACCTCAGTCTCCTGAGCAGATAGAGTCTGCTGTGGCCTTTCCTGTAAAGTGCCGTGGTATTGTCTGTCCAGTCCAGTTTATTGTTCAAGTGAACACCCAGGTACTTGTAAGATGTCACCATCTCAATGTCTGTTCCCTGAATGTTCACTGGGTCCGGGGGGGAGTGTGTGTGCCTGCGGAAATCAACCACCAGTTCCTTGGTTTTCACCGTGTTGATCTGGAGTTGGTTCCGCTGGCACCAGTCCACAAAGTCCTGCGTCAGTTCTCTGTATTCCCCGTCGTCCCCATCTGTAATGAGGCCGACGATGGCAGAGTCATCAGAGAACTTCTGCAGGTGACAGGTGGGTGAGTTGTAGTGGAAGTCTGCAGTGTAGAGGGTGAAGAGGAACGGAGCCAGGACCGTTCCCTGTGGTGCCCCCGTACTGCAGACAACCATGTCGGACACACAGTCCCGTGACCTCACATACTGTGGACGGTTGGTGAGGTAGTCCAGTATCCAGCATGTGAGGTGTTGGTCCACACTGGTCTGCTCCAGCTTGTCCTTCAGAAGCTGAGGCTGTATTGTGTTGAAAGCACTGGAGAAGTCAAAGAACATGATTCTCACAGTGCTTCCTGGCTTCTCCAGGTGAGAGAGGGCTCGGTGTTGAAGGAAGATGACGGCGTCGTCCACCCCGATGCCAGGTTGGTAGGCAAACTGAAGCGGGTCCATCGCTGGGCTCACTAGGGGGCGGAGATGAACAAGGACCAGCCGCTCCAGGGTCTTCATCAGGTGGGATGTTAGAGCCACCGGCCTGTAGCTGTTGAGGTCCTTGGGGTGCGGAGTCTTGGGGACAGGTACCACGCAGGATGTTTTCCACATCTGTGGCACTCTCCCCAGCTTCAGGCTCAGGTTGAACATGTGTTCAACTATCCCACACAGCTGGTCTGCGCAGGACTTCAGGAGCCTGGAGCTGATGCCGTCCGGACCCGCAGCCTTCCTCGCCTTCATCTTCCTGAGCTGATCTCTCACCTGGAGAGTGTTGAGGGACAGGGTGGAGCAGGGGGGCTGTGTGCTGAAGTTTGTGGATGGGGGGGATGGTGGTGTTGAGCTGATGAGATGAGCAGTGGGGGGTGGCTGTGAGCTGAGTGTTGCAGGAGGGGAGGTGGAGGAGGGGGTGGAGCAGTGTCCTGGAGGTGCCAATGAAGGGGGTTGCAGCAGGCCTGACTGGGCTGGGGGAGGGGCAGATGACTGATCAAACCTATTGAAAAATAAGTTCAGGTCATTCACCCACTGTTGGTCCCCCACAGCCTGGGAGTTTGGTTCCTTGTGGCCAGAGATGTTTTTCAGGCCTTTCCAAACTCCACTGACATTATTGCATGGATGCATGGATGGATGGATGGGTGGATGCATGGATGGATGGACGGATGGATGGATGGATGCACACAAAAAGTTGTACAATTTGAATGAACGCCCATTACATTTTGAATTCTAAATTTATAATTTTAAAACGATAAATTTATAAATAGTTGAGTAGATAGATTTTTTTCTTTTATTTCTATCTATAATTTATTATTTGAGGAATTAAAGAAAATGACAAAATATGCATTACCTCACCATGTGAACGTAAATGAAAAAGAGAATCCTGGTTCACATCCAAAGCCCTCAAAATTAATTAAAATCTGTTAATAAGGTTTTAGTGAATCTTACAGACAGACAGAAAAACAAATGTGTGATCACATAACCATCGCCCTTCTCCATTGGCAGAGCTAATAAATTAGACTTGTTTACACATCCATGAAGTGTTAATATAGATTAAACCCATTCAACAGTGTGTATTATTATCAGCTATGATTTTCTGTGATGGATTTATTATTTTATATCTCACTATGTCTTCGAAGATGCTTTGACTCCAATCGTAAAGGGTGAACTCATACAGTATATATCAGGAAGAGGAACAGCTCCCCAAACACACAAACACAAACATACACACAAACACATGCACACAATCATGTTTCTGTTCACTAGAACCGTAGTGTGTCAGATCAGACTAGGTGAGACTGGCTGTTTGATCACCAGGTTTGTGCAGCTAGTGTTGGTGTAAAATCAATCCTCCTTCTCTTCCTGTCACCACCACATCCACACACATTTTTCTGCCTGTTTGATTGGTGGAACGGGACTGAAACTCGCTGCCTCCTTCTCCATTTGATGCTTCAGCAGCTTTAGTCACACTAGTGAAAAAGCACAGAAAGCGCTGACACAGGAGGTTAGCTCTCATATCTCCTGTTCGACTGTATGTAATCTAAACAGGAAGATTGTTTTCTAGCGGCTCTCTCTGATGTTTTTGTCAGGAGACTGAGTGATAAGATGTCAGATATGTGCAGTATTATGACATTGGTACAGTATTTACATATTTTAAATAGTCTCTTTAATATGTATTGTTATTTTATTGTAATTTTTATATACAATAGATTCTTAGAATTATGTTGACTTGCATGTTTCTGCATGCTTGCATGCTTCCCACCAACACTGGACCACATTATATTACATTACAATACAATGATGATGGCAAAAGGAACTGAATGGATGGATGACATGTCTAAAGTTAATTTTAAGTATCTGAAAGTTAACTTTCTTGCAGTATTTTGGCTCCTGACTATTTTTTCACAGCATGTTCAAGGTTTGAGCATCTGTGTAAAAGGTGTGAGGCGATGAGGCGGTGGGACAGGATGGGCATTTTGATGAAGTGTTTTGATGGGTGTGGGACCCACAACTGATTTAAAAAGCAGCCAGTAAGAAAAGAAATGGAAAAAGTCAGCAAATTGAGGACCTCCTTACCCTCCAAGCAGAGGACAAGATAATAGCAGGGGCAGTAAATGACGCATATTTAAAACGTCACAGACGCCAACACTGCTCTGTTACATACAGCATGCTATCTACAGTCACTGTGTAAATGAACAAAGACGGCATGAAGGAAGGTCTTCATTGTGTCAAAACTCCACGATCTCTTGATGAAAAGGTCGATTAAATAAACGAGTTGCTAACCAGACGATAGGAAGAATACATTTATTGACCTAAACAGCCTGTATGGTTTTGAAAACATCAGCTGCAGTGTAAATACAGTGTGATGAAATGTGCTTCTGGTGCCACAGAGGCTCCTTTTGCTGTAGCGTCATACTGAGGTTTTAATGTGTGTGTGCAGCGGGACGGACCACAGTGTTGCTGCTGCTGTGATCTACTGAGGCTGTTCGGCCTTAGGCCAAAGCACAGATAGATAGAACAGCCACAGTCGTCTGCAGCAGCGTCCTTTAAATCCCCTCCACCACTGTGGAGGTTAGGATTGTAAAACACGCTCTGTTATGTTCTCTCCTTGTATTTGTTTGTTCTCCCCTGCTGTGCACCAAGCCTTAGCAGTTTTATCTGAATCAATCTTCCTTCTGTGTGTCTCAGTATCTGTTTCGCTTCTTTATTCTCTCTATTCTCTATATTTAGTCTCTGGGGCCAGCTGTGGCTCCAGAGGGGGCTGATCTGGCTCGGAGCAGCCCTCGCTGGGTCGAAGCTCTGCCACAAAACCGTCAACCTCACGGGCCACACCCCACAGAGGAGCTAGATGAATGGGATGCTGGCGAGGGAGGAGAGAGAACAGGCTGCGTGTCGGAAAAAGGGGGAAGAACGCGAACGAGCTGAAAAGATGATCTGACTGTGAAAGAGGGAATTAAAGTGGCAGAGAAAAGCAGAAAATGAGCCAATAAAAGCAGCTCGTTAGCTTTGAGCACAAATCTCATTTTCAGCCCCAGAGTGGAACAAAGAGAAAAGAAAACAGCCTCTAGGCAATGCATTTATTTAATTAATTTATTGATTATTACCAGTATTTGCCTCCGCCATTGGGAGGATGTAAATAATAAAATATATAAATAATAATAATATATATAATAATAATAATAATAGGCCAATCAAAAAAAAAACTTTAGTAATGGACAACTCATGGTGATTCACCACTATGTGCAATTGCATCCACATCCAGACCATAATTCAGATCTGGAAGATTAGAATCTATGTTTGGAGAAGGATCAATATGTATTGGGCTACAGTAACAAAGAGGGGGAGAGACACATGTAGCCAATATGTAGCTGAGATAATACAGATTCAGAATCATTCAAGCTGACTTAATGTTATCTTAATTCATCTAGAACTACATATTCTTGCCCATAAGAATGAACTTTTAAACTAAATATCTCAAGACCCAGATCAGATCCCAGATCAGATCCCAGATCAGATCCCAGATCAGATCCCAGATCAGATCCCAGCTCTGATCCCAGCCCAAAACTGGCCAAAATACTGAGATACAAACTTTGCGATGGAGTTTCACAGCAGAAATCTTTGAGGCTTTCTATGTCTTGGCATCAGATACTGAGATCTTCTCTCTAGAGCTGCCAGCAGTCAACAATCATACAGTTAGAAGAAGGGAGGCACAGATCCTCCTCTGCAGCTACAGTAGTCATCACCACTACTCCCATACTCCCACATGTTTTTCCTGGTGAACAGATCAGATTTCTGCATGAATGTGTGTTAAAAACATCTTTTCTTATGTGCACAGATGAGGTGGTCAGATGCTGACACACCCACATTTAACCTTGTTTAGACATAAACTGTATTTATTCCTCACAGCCATCTATAATATTATTATAAAAACCTCAGTTGAGGGCTGACATCCAGATTTAAATGTCACTGAAATATTAGCACAGTGTCAGTCAGCTCATGCTGTATGTGGTAAAAAGCCCTGCACATTTGAAAGATACATTTTGTCATGGCTTCATACCAGTTTGTTTCTTACTTTTCTTTGTACATATCCAACATCTGGTCTTGGGGCTGTACTCTGTGGGTTGATGAAAGGCATTTTGGGAAGTGTATGAAACCATTAACTGAGGTAAAAACAGATGGGACAAGTTTAGGGAATGTGGGTACGGCAAAAAAGCAAATTATAAGATTTCATGACAGAAATAACTCCTGGAATGGAACGAGTGATGATGTACAGTACATGTTCAGTTAAACAGAGGTTTTTCCTTTTATCCTTGTCACTGCATGGAAAAAAAAAGTTTGGCATTTCTAATCAGGCAACACTGGTGAAGTCAAGTGGTTTTTTTGTGAAGTGGCTTCTAGTGGACAAAAAAGATCATGTTTTCTCTAGGGTCTCCTCCTCGAAATATGATTAAGTGCCCTCTTGGCTGATTCTCAAGTGGTAAATTGCCCTTTAGAGTGTCCTTCTCACAGACAAACCATGATAAAGTTCCCTATAAGGTGTCCTTCTTATAGACAAACCATTATAAAGCTCCCTATAAGGTGTCCATCTCATGGACAAACCATGATAAAGCTCCCTATAAGGTGTCTTTCTCATGGACAAAAAATGATAAAGCTCCCTATAAGGTGTCCTTCTCATGGACAAAACACAATAAAGCTCCCTATAAGGTGTCATTCTCATGGAAAAACCATGATAAAGCTCCCTATAAGGTGTCCTTGTCATGGACAAACCACGATAAAGCTCCCTATAAGGTGTCCATCTCATGGACAAACCACAATAAAGCTCCCTATAAGGTGTCCTTCTCATGGACAAAACATGATAAAGCTCCCTATAAGGTGTCCTTCTCATGGACAAACCATGATAAAGCTCCCTATAAGGTGTCCTTCTCATGGACAAAACATGATAAAACTCCCTATAAGGTGTCCATCCCATGGACAAACCACAATAAAGCTCCCTATAAGGTGTCCTTCTCATGGACAAACCGTGATAAAGCTCCCTATAAGGTGTCCTTCTCATGGACAAACCGTGATAAAGCTCCCTAAAAGGTGTCCTCCCCGTCTGGTGCCCTTTTTATTTTTGTTGTTCCTGGCCCTCAGACAGCCTGAGTCCGCCACTGTTGAGCTGAATGGCATGTCTAAAAGCTAAAAGATCTCATTTCCATCAGTATGAAGAGTTTTTCCTGTCTGTTTCTTTCATCTTTATTTATTTTTTATTGTTACCAGTGACTTATCGACAGAATCATATGACTGGTTACATTTTAGTCTCATACAAACTTCTTTTTTCATTAATTCAGCTACTAAATTGGCTGCATAACAACAGTTGAACCAACATTGGTGGCAAAACTTAAGTCTTCAAGGCTTTCCCTTCAGTCACCTCAGGAAAAACATTTTAGCCTCACTAATCGTAGGGCTCTGCAAATAACAACATTCTATAATAACAAAGTTTGAATTCTAAAATTAGGGGAAATGTTCTTTTAACTCTTCTAATTCAAAGTCTAAACTTAAATGTTGTTCCTTCAAGAAGATCAACAAACTTGCCACCAATCACACACACTGTCTCTTACAAAACAAAGTGAGAACACACACCAACACACACACACATACTGATTATCCATAAAGCACACACTTCTACACAAACATAGAGATGAGACATAGACAAATAGAAGAGTGACACTGAAGGACTCCTGACAGAGGCCTTCAGGTGACGTATGGAGAAAGGAGTGCTGCAGCATGAGAGAATAACAATATTTCAGCGCCTGTCAGCCGTCCCTTCACCTGAGCGGCTGACATTGGAGTGCAACTGGCTTCTGACAGGAGAGAACCTGTCGGCTTCACTCACACACTCATACACACTCGTGCCTTGTCAGAATGTCATCATTTATTTTACACCCACACTTTTCTGCCGACTCAGGTCTTCCATTCCCTCTCTCTTTCACTCTCTCCTGTTTAAAGTGACGTAGATCAAGACGTTGTGTCAACAGCACACTAACGCCATGGTGATGTCGGCCAAGGCCTTCCATTTCCACAATGCTTGGCGGGCAGAAAATGCTGAAAACACAGAGCTGTGTTGTGTCTGGTGCATTTTTTATGGAACACAAACATGCTCTGGTAATTAATGTAGTTCAAAGTGTTTTCCCTACTTTCTAAATAGTTATAATTGTGTAGTATACACAAGTAATGTAACACAGACACCAAGTAATGTCCATAAACCTGCTTAGGAACATTAAAAGCCCTCCTTATAAACAATCAGACTTTTTATTCAGCATCAAATGTGGCGCAGCTAAACTGGGACCATTAGCACATTAGCATTACTTTTTATGATGCAAATTCTAAATAATTCTATGTAAAAAAAAAAGAAAAAGGGGGGGTTACATCATCCAAGCACCATATGAAGTCATTCCTCCTGAGTGAGCCAATCACAAGTGGACCCATGATGCATTTCAGGGGGCTGTGACTGTATAACAGCTGTCAGTATCACTCATCTCTATATATTTACTCAGGTCTCTACAGTTTGAACTGAAGTCCTAACTGCAGTGTTGGGGTCATGTTGAGCCATTAAGCTATTGAGAATCACTTTGGTTATAATGTGTGTGTGTGTGTGTGTGTGTGTGTGTGTGTGTGTGTGTGTGTGTGTGTGTGTGTGTGTGTGTGTGTGTGTGTGTGTGTGTGTGTGTGTGTGTAGGTGTGTGTGTGTGTTACGTGTGTTTATCTGTGGTGAAGCTGTTGTGTTGATGTCAGACTTCGTCTGAGCCTTAAGCAGCATGATTTTTTAATTAGCCTTTAATCAGTGTGTCTAATTAGCCACATTAAGACAGAATGGAAGCTAAAGGTCACCGCTCAGCTACACTAGAGTACACACTAACAGAGTGCAAGTGATGAATTGTAATTACTCTTGTTTTTCACTCTGCCTTGTTGCCTTGGAGTGCTTATTACAGGAACACTGGCTCTGAATACCTTTACTATATGCTGGCTTGTGTTTTTCAAACCTCGCCCATGGAAACAGATGTTTGTGCTCTATTATTAGCATCAGAATCTATCTGGCACATTAGAGTTGTGTTGAATGAATCATGCTCATTTTTCATTGCTCTAATTCATTTGTGCATGTTTGTTTCTATGAGTATGTCTGTCGGTGCGGTGTTTGCTAACCTGATGGATGGATTTCCAGGCATACAGGGGAGGTGTTAGCAGCGATTGATGAAACGCTGGTGGGGAAAAAAAAAAAAACTATAGCAATCTCATGCCAATTTCAAAGGCCGAACAATAGAAGAAGAAGTTTCATTCTGTCCAGATGAGCTGTTGGTGGTTTTCCTGCAGGACTCAGGCTCAGAAGCCACGCTACCAGTCGTTTGCATGAGAACAGACAACAATGAACGGAGCTAATGGTGTAAAATCGCACGCTCAGCATCTGTTCCAACCAGCCGTCAGTCTCTGTCTTTTTACTGTCTGTACATCAGTGAACGTTCAGCTGCATTAACCTGTTTCTATACAGTGTCCCAGTTTAGCTCAGAGAGAGCTTACTACTCTCTACTCTCTACTTTTCATCTTATTAACTACTTTTCATTACTTTTATCATCATGGCCTCCATTAAGGAGGTTATGTTGTTTGTTTGTAGGTTGGTTTACTACAACTACTGGAGGGTTTTCACAAAATTTGGTGGAATAAAAACATTTTGGTGCTCATCCAGATAAAGGGGTTGATGATTTTTGGAAGAAATTCAAACATTTTGAGACACAACATGTTTTGTCAATTTCCCAAATTACACAAAAACTACTGAAACAATTTCCATGAAACTTTGTGGAAGGCTAGGATGTGGACAAAAAGCCATTTTCTCAGGAAATAATCCATAAATTGTAATGTAAAAACCACCCATGTTTATGGTTAAACAGTTGTATCCTATTCTTATTAATAAGAATAAAAAGAATAATAAGAATAATTTGTATGGAAAGGGTTAAATCTACTGACTGTTAGTTTAATTTGGTTTTACTTGGACTTTATTCACTCTTTCATTTACATATTTAATCGTGTGCTTTTTTTTAAATACACCAATGTACTCCAAAAAGACTCTCACACCAGCAAAACCACAGCTTGTTATGGGTTAAAGGTAGAAGAGAGAAGAGATAAATAAATTATAAATTACGGCTACATGTGTGGAGAAAAATGAATTCAATGCAGGCAGGCTGCAGGTGAATTAAACCATCCTAACAGTAAGTGAACAATGCAACTGTCCCACGTCTTCTCAAGATCCCGCTTTATAAACAGCCTTTTTGGGCATCTCAGTGTCCAACATGAAAGGTCAATCAGTGTTAAAGCAGCTCTGTGTTTATTCTTATATGAACAATGGATCACATGACCCTGTGATGAAGGAGGAGGTTCGTATTGTGATGAACCTACAGAAGAAACTCAGTTTGCCTCAACTCTATGAAACATTTTAGCACCTTTCAGGTCATTGTTTTGGTTTTCTAACCTGCAACTCCACTGATTAGATTCAGTTATCATCCATCCACCCATCCATCCATCCACCCATCCATCCATCCATCCATCCATCCATCATCCAGGTGCATGAGGATCTCCACTGGCTCTTTTAGAGGCGAAGGAGTCAGCCACATGTAAAAAGCTCAATTTGGCCATTTGTATCCACAATCTCATCCTTTCAGAGATCATGACCGTAGCTGAGGGTTGGAACTTATATCAGCAGGTAGATCAAAAACCACCTGCAGACAGGTGACTGAGGGTCACAGACTTTCTGACAACTATAAAGAGCAGAGGTGCAATTCTGAGGTTCCCAAACGAGACACTGTCCTCACTCCAACTGCACCCCCATGAATATCACTAACAGGAGTGGCGAGAACTTAAATATTTCATAAAATGAGAAGGATGTTGGTGGAGGTATGCACACAAAAAAACCTGATCTGCTCTTGGATCTGGATTTTATTAGATTGTTTTATGACTTTTTGTGGTATCATGCACACAAATTTAGCATCAGTCAGACAAAAATGACTGCTATATATCCTTTTAGATGATCATAGAACTAAAAACCCAACTTACTTTCTATGAATCGATCGTCTGCATCCTCTGCTGTAAAGATATGTTCATTAGGTTGTCATAGTTCTTCAGGACACACCTGTTGTGTAGTGGAGCTCCATGCCTTGTTTGTATTGTCATGCATTTAAATTTACAGCAAAAAAACCCTTCAGTATCATGCTTCACTAGCTTTGTGCCGTTTGTTGCAGTGGCTGGTTCAAACTGCAGGCATCCACACAACAAATCTAAGATCTTTGCGTCGCTTTCAGCATCACTGCAAACTCCTCTCTTCTCTGGAGAGGATGGCAATGTTGGTGCAGTTACAGATCTCAGCACTAATGAAGGGTTTTATATCCTAAAGTGCTTTATGTGCTTTTTCAGAGGGGGATTTATGTTCTGCCAAGAAAATGGTCCAAATTAAAAATATTGAATTTTGGCATAAGAAATGATTGAAAAAGCCAAATTGCTGGAATTACTGCGTTCCTGCTCTGCCTTAGACGTGCTGGAGATTTGAAATGATGTCTCCTGGACATCCAGCAGACATCAGAGTGTGTGTGTGTGTGTGTGTGTGTGTGTGTGTGTGTGTGTGTGTGTGTGTGTGTGTGTGTGTGTGTGTGTGTGTGTGTGTGTGTGTGTGTGTGTGTGTCACAGTGAGGTGCATATTGGTGCTGAGACAAATCTGGACAGACCTCTCCAGTGCAGCATTGTTAAATATTAAATACAGACACTTAAAGAACTGGATACAGAGAAAAACCACAAATAAAAGCCTGAAGATTAATGATATTTAAGTCCTGCTCTATATTTCATTTGAATCAGGTTGAAGATGTTCAGCATCACAGTTTGCTGTAAATGTAATACTAAATATCTCTCCATGTTAGAAATGAACTGTTTTTTGATGGATAACAAAGTGAGGTCTGATCGTATCCCTTTCAGAAGCTTTGTAATCCAGTCTTGAACTGCAGTGTATTTTTGGAGACTGTATCAAACTAGAATCATACTCAGTAGTTCAGTTTACTATTGTTGTCTCCACACAGCATGTGAAGCGTGTTGGTGCACGGAGGTTCATCTACATGTCTCATCACTCATCATAGAAAGAAATAGTGACATTCTATAGACTCCACACAGTCAAGGCCAACACTGTCATCCCTTCTGCTCAAACACAAACTCTTCATCCCTCCAAGGATGCTGAGATAACGTAGAGGATGGACTGTGTTCGTTTGCATGTGTGTGTCAGGGGTTACTGAAGAGATGAGCTGCAGAGCGAGGTCAGTTTCACTCTCACTAGTAAGGTAAACATCTTTGGATGTGTGTATGTGTGTGTGTGTGTGTGTGTGTATGTGTGTGTGTGTGTGTGTGTGTGTGTGTATGCGGTGGTGATTTCAGACCAGTGCACCAACATTTAAATGGTTTTAAGCAGCAGGTGTTGTCTTTACAGCGATAAGCTGATCTAGACCTTTAATGAAAGTGTTTATGTGTGTATTTTTGTGTAATTGTAGTCACTTAAGATGATTGTGTGTTGTGTATAGACGGTTTCATACTGTTTATGATAGGTCTGCATGACTCAGACGGCTGCAGGCCCATCTGTCTCTTTGCATTCTCTTTCGTATCCCACCTGTGTGTCTATGTGCATGTTTGGATCTGTGTGTGTTATTGTGTGTGTGTGTGTGTGTGTGTGTGTGTGTGTGTGTGTGCATTCCAGCAGCGGTGACCTGATCCCATCATGTAATATGACAGAGTGAACTGATTTAGCAGGAGCAGTGTGTGGAGCGTTTAGCGACAGCATCCCTCCCTGCTGTGTGATGCAGCCCAGCCACGCTGCTTCCAGTCAGCTGGGTGTAACGACAGGCTCCCTGCTGGACCCTGGGCCCGGCTGCATGGGCACTTATGTATCATTTTAAACTCCAGCAATGAATCGTATCGGTTTGCTATAAACATTTCGTTCAAGCTGCGTTCACTGGACGCTTTCCTTCAAAGTGTGGGTAACAGAGAGGCGATTATTTTCAGCATAGGGAGCCCCAGTGGAAATAACAAAGGCAAGGCAGAGAGGCTGCACACAGATGAAGAAGAGTGTGTTTGATATATAACACAGCTTTTGATGTTCATAAACTTGTCATCCATCCACAGGGAGACGGAGTCTGTACAGCAGCTGGTAAGGACATCACTTCTCAGAAATGGCATATTAAGAGGCTGGGAGTCTAAAAACGAGGCTCAGATTGATTTGAGTGTCCAGAAATACTTCAAGATACAGTTTAAGCCCATCAGAATATGAAGCAGGCTTAAATTCTCTCTATGATGCTCAAACTGCTTCATATCAAGGCTCATTTTAACTCCCACTGATCCTGACCGTCACATTACACATTTTTATTTCATTTATTGTTGACATAAAGCGTTGATAAGAGCATAAATGTCAACCTCATCGGATGTTCACCTTTAAGACTTGACTTGAAAATCCTTAAGAAGAAAAAAAAACATATAGAAAAGTTTAAATTAAACCTTACAAGTTGCAAAACATCATGAAAGATGCCATGGGACTCAAAGTAGGGTCACATATAGGAGTCGACCATGTGTTTAATGACTTGAGTCAACAATCTAATCAACCAGGTATGAAGAACAGAAGTTAAATGCTTTTATGCTAATATATTCAAATGTCCTGGGAGCTGCTTCTCACTTTAATTAATGTCTTCCTGTCGTGCTTTTCTGCCCTGCACCTGGTTTACATCACTTACATTGAGACATGCCATATGTTTTAAGTCAAACCTGCAGGAGACAACCTTCTAGCCGACACTGGCTGTGTTCGCGTCCCAGGCACAGGCGTCCCGCTGCAGCACAGGGCTGATTTTAATGAAACCAGCCAGAGTGTTGATGGAACATCTAAACAGAGCAGGAGAAATATCCTCCTTCAATCATCAACACTAATTGTTGTGATTTATAATAATATAATAGCTGTGATGTTAGTTGTGACGAGTCATTTTTATTCTGTGCATAGGGGCGCTCTCTCTCTCTCTCTCCCTCTCTCTCTCTCTCTCTCTCTCCCTCTCTCTCTCTCTCTCTCTGTATTAGTATGCCGATGATGATGTGCTTAGGGCGTATAGTGTATGTTTTCGTTTTTAATCAAGAACCACATCCATTGCTCATGGAGACATATTTTATTTGACAGCATTAGCAGGACTTTCCTCTTTTTAAAGAGCTCCATCTCACTTCTACCACTTCTCCTCCTCTCTCTCCTTTCTCTCTCCTGTATTGATTGTTTTTCCACCACACTGCTTGGCCGTGTGCGCTCCATGCTGCTGACTGACTGTTGTGTATAGATCGTACCATCAGGTTAAAAGCAGGTGAAGGTTTTGAGAGACTGTAGCTGCCCTTTTCATTTGCCTTGGTATTTTTCACACTGGAATGAGGCTGCAGGCCAATCGGCTCACCAGGCCAGCTGGAATTGTATGATATGCATGTATGCATGTGTGATATATTGATTTCTCATCTGCATTTTGCCCTACAGCTGACAGATTAATCACATTTCTTTGGGAGTTATTAGAAGTCAATCTGGGACTCTGGGAAATGTAGGAAACAATTAACGGAAGAAGAAGGCAGGTTGAGGGAAAGTGGGTTTATTGAAAAGTAGACCACAACACTTGATCCTCCTGCAGTGAGCAGCACACATTGATTATCTATCAGTATGACAGGTGGATTCACCAGCATGTCAGGATACAGAGGGAGCTGCTACCTCCCTCTTCAAGGCGTAGTTTGACCTGGATATCTCCTGGACCCCGCTGTTAGCGTGAAGATAGCCCTCCCTCCCTCGCCAGCAAGCGTTCACCCCGGATCCTTTCTTCTTCTCAGCTTACTGCCACAGGCGGAGCTGGAGTCGCTTCCCTCTGTTCAACTTGAATTGATAAGTCGTCTCTTTAAGAATTCGCTCATGTCCACTTTTCCTCCATCTTGTCTCTTCTCCGGCTTGTGTTTGATGAAGCTGCTGCGTCTCATGTTTCTTCATGTGGCATTTTTATGTCTGATATCAGACCCTCTGCTATTGATCCTTGGCCTTTTTTTTGGTTGAGTGGTGATTATTGAAATGAAGGCATTTGTTTTCTCTTAAGACTAAACTAACCAGACACAGTTTAGGCATGAAGCTACAGAAGAATATAATATCAGTGCACCAGCAGCTGTAGGTCTATGATTCCCGCAGGCTTTATGCCTCCAGTTCTACAGTGAACTTCAGGAAAAAGCATTTTTCTCATTGCTGATGGGGAAAAAATGTCACAACCGGGGAGTTAAACACTGAATTTATTCATTAATCGTCTGGATGAGGAGGACATCTCTAGCAGAGTTAACCTTCACACTCAAATCCTACGGTATGCTTTTTCTCCTGACTGTGAATCCCCTGACTTTTCATCTAAAGCTCCTTTAAAGTTGACTTTTTTGGTATTTAGCCATACTTATGACACGGCCCTAGGGATTGTGATGGCACTTACATATCAAAACAACTATGGGATTGTCATGCTAGAACCAGGGAACAAGAGGGACACCTAAATCAACTAAAGCAGAAAAGGGTTCCCAAACCCAGTGCAAGGATTTAATGGAATAAACTGAGCAAATTATACGTATGGAGAAACTGAGGATGCAAAGGGCAAAGAACAGAAGGCAGTTCAGCAAAGCAAATGATCTAAAACCAGGCATGGAGCACAAAGACTAAACACAATAAGGAGAGAAGGTTAATAAGACACAAGTAAAACTAATCAGAAAAGGCAATAAGGAGACAAAGGCAGGGGTTATAAAGGAAAAACATGACACGGGGGAAATGAACTCACAAAATAGAACAGGAAATAACTAACTAAAGCCAAACCCACCATGGGATGGATTAACAGATGCATACTGACATTCATGGCCCCCAGAGGATGAGCTGCATGATCCATGACTTTCCTCTAGAGCCACCATGAGTTAAATGTCCCAACGCTGGACGGCCTCTCATTAAATCTAATAGATTTATTTATTCATGTGTCCCTCAGGATCGATTGTAATAACTTTATTGATCCCCTGACTTTTCATCAAAGTTCCATTTTATCCAATAGTCTATTTTGGTTTATGACCAAATACCTGGGAAACTAACACCGTTCCCATCTGTCTTATTGCATTTAACTAGTTTGCCGGTTCTAAATGTGCCTCAACACCTGACAGTGACGTCATGTCCCACGTCCAGCAGCAAAAGTAACGGCTCATTTATTCTCCATTTATGTACGCAAACAGATACGCTGTGGCAGTGAAACATCAAACATTTCATCAACAACAAACATGATGACAGTAGAGGAGGTTGTGATAATGTGTCTAGTCAATACAAAGCAGCACAAGCAGAGGTAACGTTGTGCTCAGCGGTGCAGGAAGACGGAGAGTTCAGTCACTCTTTAATTTCACTTCACTTCTTCCTCTTTATTGTTTCCATACACGTTTGTCGTGCCTTGCTTGAATTGTATCTACACCACCATCACCATCATTTCCAGTGGTGTTACTCTGTGTCAGCCCTGAAGCTGCACCCCTGCTGCTGTTCGCCTGTTTATTCTAAATGTTTTAATATTGAGCGTGTTGCATAACCAAATTGCACACAAGTCAAGAAATTACTTCCCTGGGCCCCCAGCAAGTCACATGCCAAGATCAGATGAATGGTTTCCACCATAGGTGACAGACAGAGGTTCCCTGCATCATAGTACGATGATGTGAATTAGCAAACACGCTAACCTAAGACGTTGAACATGATAAACATACATGCTAACCGTCAGCATGTTGCAGCATGCTGATAATTGGCATCTACAGCTGACTGTGGCTCAGGACAGCCTCGCAGAGCAGCTGTCATGGCTGTCCACTCTTGTTTTTCACATCGTAGAGGTGGAAGAATATATTTATACACTTGAGTATCGCAAAGTTATATTTCCATTCTCAAAGACACTGCAGCTACATTAATTCATAGTTATTTGTGGCTCATCTTGCAATTGAAAGCCATCAAACGTTAGAAAACATTTTAATCTGCTTCATCCTTCAGTCGAAGATTGACGTTTGAAACAAAGATAGAATGAAGTTTGCACACACAGAATCATGACTGTAAACACAAAGAAGGCCTATGAAACCATAGATATGGCTTTGCTTACAGTATTGCAGTATATTGAAACTCTAATCCCTGTAATGTGTAGCTGGATTCTTGCCCTTTTACACCAACGCTGTAACGTTAATATAAAATGCTCCATAATATTTATTTTTTTAATTCATGCATCAACTTCTGACTTTTTACAAATC
The DNA here is from genome assembly GCA_037577475.1 of Chaunax sp. Z400. Classification (NCBI taxonomy): domain Eukaryota; kingdom Metazoa; phylum Chordata; class Actinopteri; order Lophiiformes; family Chaunacidae; genus Chaunax; species Chaunax sp. Z400. The sequence goes on from CM075204.1 coordinate 5,805,810, forward strand.
TGTTAAGTATTGAAAAATTATCCCTCAAATTGAATGCAGTCAGTTTTGACTTGTTATCATTCCTGCTCATTATCTCTCCTTCTTTGAAGGATAAAACCCTCATTAATTCCTCTCAGCCTCCCCTTCAGAGCGTTTCTCAGACTTCAGATGTTTTACTCATGAGACCCTGGAGAGCAGGCAGGCAGGGAGGACCAGTGAAGACAGAGATCATTTTATTCTGTATAGTTTGGTGAGAATTAAGTGGCTTTTTTGCAGCCGCGCCTCGTCTGCTTCTCCACCCAGCATGCCTTCTGTGTTCGCATCGCTGCCTGTCGCTCTCTGCTGTTATGTGAATATAACAGCTTGACTTGTCTGCTTGCTGTCAAAGCCTCAGGGATCAGATACCTCCGTCTGATCCCGGCACATTTTTCTTCTTCACTTAGTTCAGTTAGTGGAGTTTGGGGCGGTGGAGGCATGAAGTGTGTGTTGGAGGGTGTGAGACTCCCAGAGGGCCTGTGCAGAGAGGTTCAGTGAGTTCACTCTGATCTCTCCGATCTGCCCATCTGTATCTAGGCAGAAGTCTCTCCCCTCTCCATCCTCATGACTCCCCCCTGCAGCGTTTGCATGGTCCCGTGGTCGGATGCCGCGTCTGCTCTGGTGCCTCGGTGGACCTTCTCATGTGACTGTGACTCTTTTCCACGCTTGGCCACATTCTGACTGAACTGGCCCCACAGTTGACCACATTTCAGATTGTGTGTCTGGGGGGGGGGGGGGGGGGGGGGGGGGGAGGCAGGCTATAAAGATTTTCACTTGTTGACTTCCTGCAATCCATCAAAGCCTCGAGTTTCCCTTCACCTTCTGACACCATTATTGTGCCCCAGTATTTAATGGAGGTCCTTCATAACACTGTTCCTTATTATTCCTCAGCAGCAGGACATCAAGACTGGCTGCCTCTAAATGTCTGGCTTGAAAATTCACCCAAAAATGTAAAGTCACTCACCCCCATGCCAAAGAAAAGTTTTCTCCCAAACAACTAAATTACACTCAAAAAAAGAGTTGAAATAAAAGATGTCAGACGTTGGCTTTGCACATAAAAGGTTTATTCTCTCAAATTCTGTTCACAAATTTATTTAAATCCGTGTTTGTGAGCATTTTCCCTGCAGATAGTCCATCCTCCTGGTAGATGGGATATCAAGATGCTGATTGAATAACATGATTAATGCACAGATGTGTGTTGGGATTGACACAGTAATCATTGTGCGACATCAGAATTGAATTGAAAAGATGATATTAACACCCTTAAGACTGAGACAAGACCTCAGTATTTACCTGCTACCCAGAGGCCTCCGTCTCACATGACAGAGAGAGCTCAGCCCATCTTCTTCAGGTGTTCAGGATGAATTATGAATTTTCATTTTTGTAAGGATTGTTCCTTTAAAGGCATCACTTGACCTAGAAATTGCACATTTCCTCTATCTGTCTGATTCACGCTTCTCTAACAGTTTCCATGCTGCTTGGCAACCACCACATGTGTTGTGGTCACAGCAGAGCCACAAGTAAGGGAACAGCTGTGGTATTGGAACTTGTCTTTGGTGATGGGAATGCTAAGTCAGGCAGTGAGCGGGCAGCTATGACTCAGGGGTCCTGGGACTTTGGGAATAAGCAGATGTGGAAGTGGAGAGATGACATCATGGACAGGAGCTCACAGTGGATTAAAGGGTCGGATCACCTCAATAACTAAAACATATTTTCTCTTTTTCCTCTCAGCCTTGCATCATGAGGTTTCTGTATCTGTCTCCACCCCGTACAGTGGAAGGGTGTGACATCATCAACACTGTCTGTCCACAGACCTCACTGTAAAAAGGTTCACTTATTATCAAAAAAAATATATGTGTTGACTTACTGTGGATTATCCAGAGTGTAAAAATGTAATGTTAAATGTAATGTGTCAATGATGCTGCTTCAAGCCTGCAAACATAAACTCATCACTATCTCACAAGGCAAGATACCAGAGGCAAACACACAGAATAGGATTTTATTGTAATTTGATGAGCTCATCCAAACGACTAACTTTGTCTGTGGTGGACCTGAGATACACATAAACTTCTGCTGAATGTTGACGTTCAAAATCAGATCCAGATGAGAGGATCTTTAGCTGCCAGTGCTTAACAGAGATTCTCTTATGTTTCTATTCTAATAAAACAATTATAAAATCAGAAACCCATCAAAGACGGGCTGAGAGGATGGAAACATGCAGACATTATCGATCATAAAGAAACAAAGCGTGACCTGACCTAAAAAATAAAATGGAAAGCAGTCGCCTCTCACCTCTGTCATTAATGGGTGGACCTGCAACGAGTGACCACACCCAGCAGTGATGTCACAGTGTCCTTACAGAGCCCAGAGTACATTGAGGAGTGGAGTTAAACCACTGGAGGTCAGGAAAACCAGCATTGTGTTACTCTTTGAATTTAATAGAGGACTGCATTCTATTTCTAGTGTATGAATCCATATTTACATGTCCTGTACTTATTCTATAGAGGACGTTTGTTTCATTGTGTTTCTACCAGTTGCTCATGATTATTTGAAGTTGCACTGACTGTGTTTGAGTTTGGTTGTTTTTGTTTTTTCTTATATTTTAAAACTTCACTCGACTGTCCTTCAGCAAGGAGGTGAATAAATGATCATTTTATTTTTGTTTTTGAGTGAACTGTTCCTTAAAAAAAAAAAAGAGTTTCACTTTGTTTATCTTGTTTTTCTATTAAAAGACAATCCTGTGATTCTGTTAACCCACAGTGTCATTTTATAGAACCTCTGACACAGTCGGAGACAGACAGAAGGACAGGGTCATTGTCAACCATCCCTTGGGTCACAATCATCCCCAGAACCAGGCTTGTTTATTGCATACATAATCTCACAGCATGATAATGTGATTAAATGTCAAGTGATTACTCTCTTCCATCTTGTCAGGCATTAATTATTGAGCTAATTAATGTAAGAAGCCTTGAAGCAGCAAATGTAATATTTATTTATCAGAAACAACATTTTTCCCAAAGATTCTGACATAATAATGACTGTATTCATTAAACATGCTTATCAGGATCCATAATTTATCTCATCAGCCATGTAAAATCATTCCACACATTACTCTAGTGGCTGCACTGCACTCCAGTTCAGTCGGATCCTCCGAATGAAAAAAACCAAAACAGGATGGATGATTAAACACAGAACAGCAGGCTTGGGCTTAGGTTTCATGAGCGTTATCTACGTCTGCCTTTCTCAACCGGGGCCCCGAGAAAAAATATTCTGATGTTGCTGACAGCATACAATTAATTATAATCCCCAAAAACGAAATGTCGTTATTATTATTATTATCAGTCATAATAATGCAGATAATTACTCGACTCCATGCGAGGAAATGGGAGCAGAACAGCAGAGCTTGTTGCTACATACAGCTGGGAAGGTTTGTCCAGACTCTACAAATTAAAAGAGGAATTTATAGAAAGAAATTCTGCATATGCAGAGTTGATTACAGATGTGCAAAACTCATTTTTAGGAATGTCAATGAATAAAATGCAAGAAGGAAACCTTCTGAGCGCCTTCAGATCTAAGTTCCTCTGTGGAACATCTTGACATATTGCCCTGCTGCAGTGAACCTTCAGACAGCAGCAGACTCTTTGACCTCATCTCTCAGCATCACAGAATTCTCCAGCAGAGATTTGATCACCATTTTTCTTCTTAGTCTTTTGACTGGGTTCGTGACCCCTGGAGGTCATGTCACTGGAAAGCTCAAAAGATTAGTCACTGCTGGCACAGCAGCCACTGGCAGGAATCAGGGAGGACCACATTCAAAACAAAGTTTCAGGACAGGCTTTGGATATCATCGGAGAAGGAGTACCCTGGAGTTTAAAGTAACACCATTATAATCCTGCGACAATTCCCAATGATGCATTTGTGCAAACTGAGGACCAGGAGCTACGTGTCCGCCTCTCATCCATCCCTGTCAGAATAGAGAGGTTGTGTGAATCCTCCCAGGCACAAGTCACATTTACTCCCTCAATAACCACGTATTGTGTGTGTCTGTGTGCGTGTGTGTGTGGGCTGTCAGGGGGATGCAGAGTGTCCGTTTTAAAATACATTTTAGAGTGGGGTGACTCAAGATTTTGCATACGTTTAAAGGGAGCCATGACTGAAAGAAGGTAGAGTATACAGTGTACACTACATCCAGTGCATGTTACACACACAGAGCATCTGCACAGGAATAATGCATCAGTAATAGAATCATGTTAAGAGAACGAGAGTCCATATAAGGGCGACACGGAGGCTGTCTGAGGAGAAACTTTCACTGCCTCCTCATGGACTGGATGTGAGTCAGCCTCACCCATCCTCCCTCCTGGCCTGCTGCGTCTGCCACTTGTGCTCCAGTTTGCTCAGTGATGGCTGTGATGTGTTAAAAGAGGCCCGAGGCCTGTTCTTTTGTTAGGGTATCTCAGAAGCTGTCAGCCGCTGCCTTTGTCTCAGCTGCTTCTGCATTCTTCTGTCTCTCCTCTTCTATTGTCACTCTCA